>PVKZ01002389.1:153312-231052 GCA_004027375.1 Macroglossus sobrinus
GGAGGAGGAGGAGGAGGAAAACTTCTCTGCCTGGGCCTTTTTTCATTGTGTTCCCCAAATATTTAAAAAAAAAAAAAAAAAGACAGCATGAAGTATAGAAGTTGCTCCTGAACTGGGACAAAATAACTTTTATCTTGCATATACTTCCAAGTCAATTTCTCTTGAATAAGTTACTTTTCTTCTAAATTAAGCATAGCAAAATCAACATTTCTTCACCTTTTCTCTGGAGTGTACCAGTTCCTAGAACTTTCACAAACATTTTTGAAAACAAAAAAGCAAGAAGAAAAAAAAAACTGGGCAATACTGTGTAAAACCATAAAACGTATCTCTGATTTGATGGTGTTAACATGCAAGGCACATCTCTCAATGAGACGTTTCACACTCGTGAACTTATTTTATAGGGAGTCAGAACAAAAAGTAAAACAATCACCCAAATGAATAAAACATTGCGTGTTGTAACAACTAGGAAGAAAAGCTGCTTGAGGTCATAAAGGGTCATAAAAGGGGGTACGCCTATTGGGGGGCATTTGGGAAGGGTGCCCCACTGAAAGGGATATTATATGGGGGATGGAAGCCTGAGAGTCCTTGTCTTTTCACCAACAGTGACACTGTGAACATGTTGCTCACCTTTCTCTCATGTGTCATAGTGTCGCTGCAGGTAATACACCTAAGGGTATAATTTCAGGGTTTAAAGCTATGCATATTTTCACATTTACTAGATGTTGGCAAATTATTTTCTAAAGAGTGTATTCCAATTTACATTTCCGCAATCATTCCCATAGTTCCATCTCCTCATTGATTCTTGATATCATCTAATGTTTAGTTATTTATTTTTTTTGCCAATATGACAGACATGAAACTGTGTTTCTTATGGTTGCATCTCTCTGACTATCTGTGTATTTGAGAATCTTTCATATGTTCTTTGGCCATCTTATATTTTCTCCTCTAAATTTCTTGTTAATTTTTGTCTCATTTTCATCTCCTTTTCCTGCTGAATTATTTGTATATTTTTATTTATATTTAAACCCTTCTATCATATGACTATTGTTCATTGTGTTGATCTTTTGCAGTGAGAACTATGGTTCCCCCAAAATTATATAGTTATCATTTATTTAAATCTAGTCTACATGTACTATTATTATTTCTAAATTTTTACTGCCATGTCATTAACAACAAAAAGATTTACCAAATAAATTCCAAAGTTTTCTGTTTTTTCTCTTTTTTGTCTTTAGAGTATAGTCCTATGAAGGTATGGATGACTAAAGCTTTAGACGGTTCAAAAGTTACTTAGATTAGTTCTGTATTACTTTTTAAAACAACTTTATTGTTTAAAAATGATATGTCTCATTTTATATGCCTAACTCAATTTTTGTTAAATTACAAGAATTATACAACTATCCCCATAATTCAATTATAAATATTTTCATCATTCTAAAAGTGAACATCATGAGTATGTGTGTCCACCTCCGTTTCCAACCCCAACCTAAGCATCCACAAACCTTCTTTCTGTCTCTACCCTTCTTCCATACTGGAAGAAAGGTCAACTCTATGAAAAAAAATATTTATAATTAAACTAATTAAATATTAATATTTTGAAATGCATGACAAAAATATGACATCAAGAAAATTTATTAAAAACAATTGACAAATTATAAAAAATTATGATATGGTGAACTATGTGCTTTATCACCAATGCATTAACTAATAAGATTTAATATTGGCTCTAATAACGACTGTAATTTAAAAGTAATGGTGAGCATTAATGATAATTTGAGCATTACAACATGTATGATATAAAAGATGATTTTTATTGCTGATAAAAATGTTATAATTCTTATGTTGGTTTTCTACTTACATTAATAAATGAAGGAAATGCTAAATTTCAGAAAAAGACAAATGTATTTTTTCAACTCCTGTTTAATACAGATCTTGTAAGTTCTCTCCATGGCAACTCTGTGGACCCTAAATAAAGAACTCCGTTTTAGAGAAATAGAAGACAGTTTGATGTGGGTCCATCATTGTATGTGAGTGACTGTCTCAGTGTGTGCAGGCACACATGTGTGCATATAAATGCTACGTGTCATGGACCAAGGGTGAAGAGATTAAGGAGGCAAGATCCTGAAGCGTCTGATGCCAAAAAAGGGGATCCAATACTTTAACCAAGAGGTGGTAAAGAACCATCAGAAGCCATTGGGTGAAGTAAAGTCATGACAGACTCAAAGCATTCCAGTACAATCATGTAAGTCATATGACTTTTAAAAGAAACTGAAACAAACAACAGTCCAATCTCTTTGAAAGTTTGATGAATATAGCTTTACTTATGATAGAACTTTATTGGATTGACATTATTCAAAATAATTCTTGGTAAACCATTCTTGTGAGGAAAAACATGCTCACTGAAAACCACCTATGCGTTTTCACTTTCAGGTTAGAGGATTTATATAATCAAAAAGAAAGTCGACAAAAACGATTTTCAGAGAAGGACCTTGGTGACCCCATCAGTGACCCCTTCACTCCTAGTTGTAGAATACCTACCTATGTTGTGTCTTCCGTTTTCACAAGAGGGTGTCAGTTCTACCTTAGTTCAATTAATATTTACAAATTGGTTGAGTACTTACTAAGTACCATAGAATATAGTTATGGGTGTCTGTAAGGAATGAAGACATAACACTACTGCCATTCTGTATCTTCCAAAAGTTTGAGACAAACAGCTATTAATATAATATGCAAGATTAATTAAGACATGAACTTCTTTAGATTTTAGATCACAGAAACTATGTAGAAAAATATTTTTCATAAGTGTTGTATGCCACCCTTCAACATTATGACATGTAATGCTCACCGCATTTTTTCCCAGTTTGTTATAAATCATTTTTTAAAAATTCACTGATGAAACTAATCTGGTATGGTGTTAATTTCTAAAAAAAATCTCTGCTCTACATTTAAACAGAGTAAGGAGGAAAAGAGAAGAAATATACTTCACCGTTCCTCACTGATATCTTTCAGAAAGCACATCTAAAAACAAACAACATTCTAGCACCTTCCAAAGAAATGCCGATCATGAACTTAATGAAAGTTATGAACAAAATAGTTATAAATAAAAGCTATTATTTTCTACCTGCCTCTTGAGCAACAGCTCAAATAAAAAATTCTTGAAATTAATGCTAAACTAACTCTAATTTTATTATTGCTTTTCTAGTTTATAATATAAGGTACCAGTTCTCTCTCATATGTTTAATACCCAATATGATCTATGGATCTCACATTCAAACCAAAAAAAGGTATTTGTTCAAAACAAGAATATAAAGAAGAATGTTTATGCAAAGAAGTCAAAGATTTGTATCCCTCAGGCCTTCATCTTTAAAAAAAATATCGTAGTTAAATCTGAATTATTTTTTCACATATTCTCTACCAAGATACTCAAGTAATTAGAAATCCATTAATAACGTCAGATTTTTTTTCACCCAGTAGAGGGCAGTGCTACATATAGAAAACAATACATCACTAAGTTCTTCCCATTTGTCAAAGAATGACCCCATTAACTCCTGTGCTTGGAATAACTTAGTTTTGCTTCTTGAAACATAGAATCAAATCCAAAGGCAGTACCAAAATGAAGAATTAAAATGTGCACATAGCTAAGCTGTAACGACAGAGCTGGGCGGCCCTGATAACACTAATCTTATTGTTTGATATGTTACAGAGGTGTTTTCAAATAATGGGCAAATAGACACATCCATGAGAGTCATAAATTGGACGGTTTTTCAAAATGGATATTCAACAGTACTAGATATGTAAATTATCTTTTGTTTTCCTCCTGCATACTAGAGTGAAGATAGGCAAAGTCCTTCAAGACTAATGTTCTGAATGACATCATAATTTGGAACAATGTAAATTCTAGCAATTGAAGTTTTTACTCTCTTTGGATAGCCACAGTGAGTAACACCATCTTTTAAATCAAAACTCTCAAATTCATGATCCAGTTTTATTTCATAATATATCTTATGATGATATCAACACTCTCGCACCAAAAATTGAAGTAATATTTCCTAATAAACCTCCTTCTCCAAGATATTGAAATAATAACAAAAAGATCTTTTTCAGCATTTGAGCACCTTTAAACAACTTGGAGCTGCTGTATGTATGTCTGAACCTTGGTTGGGGGGAATCTATTCTTTTCTACTAACTATAGTTTTGATTTTTTTTACTTCAAATAGATATCAAACAAGCTTCTAAAAATTACTATGCTGATTTGTCAATTATATCACTTTGATGCAGATCATCTTGAGTAGACTGTTTACCTTCAAACATGTCCATCGTATTTCCTTACTGGAATTATTTGTTTAAAACTCATTTTATTTTTTATCTGTAAACATAATTATAATTAATTATTGAAAATAATTTCATTCTGGATGTTTAGTCTTTAGATCGCCCTCTTTTTAGGAAGAAGGAAACTTACCTTCTTTATTTTGCAAAGTGCTCAGAAATAAATATTTGATGGTGATGACAATGAAGCTTCCATGGAATTTCTTCTCTGGTCCATTATTTAGATCTCAACTAAGAGAAATGTCTGGAAAAAAAAGATTTAAATAAACATAAGGATGTATTAAATAGTTCCAACTAGTTTATAGTGCAGCACCTAAATCAACACTGCCATATGCCAACTCTCCCATTAAAGTGCTCTGCGGGGAGGAGAAGAAATTGGTAATTTGACAGAAGATTACTATTCAAAATAGTTATTTAAAAAAATACTGTCTACAGAAATCTCCAGGAACCAGCGATAATATTTAATCATTTGACCTGAATAATATGAACCCAAATGATTCTGCTATCATAAAAAATTCATTGATATAACTATTAAAGAAAAAGAGAAGAAGCTAATGTGAATGAGAAAAAACTATGGCACAGTGCAATGCTCTGAGTTTAGTTCTAAGCTCTGCCATTGAGCTGGGTCAATCTTAATTCTTATATTAGTTAATTGGCAACAACTCTACTTTCCTTGGAAGACTGATGCGAGCATGAGAGACAAAGGTACAAAGAGCACCTGTCTTAGTGACCAGGCTGTGTTTGTTGCACAGTTAAATGCTGATCACTCTCATTAGCTCTGCAAATCACTTTTTATTTGATGCTGGGCAAATGATTGACTTCCTTGAATCTCTTCTTCATCCCTCAAATTGGAATTATAATACCCACCTAGCCTACTGAGGAGTGTTTTAAATTTGAAATGAGATAATAAATGTGTAAGTGTGAAAACACTTTGCAAGTAATAAAGTGCTACATAAATATAAGGAACTATAATTAATTGGAAATATATACAGAAATTAAACTGGCATAAGAAAACCTCCTTTGCATATGGAAATTGTTTAGAAAGATTATTTTGAATGAAAAGTTTGCATTGGCTTATAGATCACGATTTATAGCACCATTATAATTTCTGTTTTTTTGGAAAAATCATGTTTACATGTTCAGAGTTTTGCCCGAATACTAATAGATTAATTTAGTGGGTCAAAACTAAGTATTGTCTATGTGCTTAAAGCACCAGACTTCCCAGAAACATTTACGTTTACTCTTTGAAGATAAACATTATTTTCTAAGTAGGCGAGATTCATATTTTCACTCAAGGAAAATTTTGTTACTGCCATTTGACTGATAATAAAACTCTGGTCAATATACCAAATAATTCTTCAGAATTACTGCCTACATCTACTACTCAGGCGTTCCTGATGGAATAAAGGACACGAATGCCCTAAACCTATAGTCCCTGAGGAAAGCAATGCAAATGTGGATAGCCCAATCTTAAGTCCTTCTGGAGAGTCATTACATGACAAGCATCACCAAGAGTTCCATCCTTCCTGAGGACCGCTGCAGGAAAAGGGTGTGGAGGAGCATCTAAGCGCCTTTTGCTACCCCTTCCTCCAGACACCCACGGCTGCCTTGTGTCTTCCAAATGCCCCTTCAGGCCTGTCTCCCTCACAGGCTAGGAAAAGACTATTTCTCTCTTAAATAGGCATTAATAATAGTTGTGAGGATATTGGCAATACCTAATTTAGCTGTCTATTGGTTTAATTATCTACATGTTTAATCTAGGATTCCCTAACTGCCTAAACACACACACACACACACACTGATCACACCAACATTTAGAAAGAGAGAGAGATGATACAGATGATTAGATAAATAGATAGATAGATAGATAGATAGATAGATAGATAGATAGATAGGCAAAGGTAGAGATAGATAATAAGTAGAAGGAAAGATGGATGGATAAATAGATGAACAGATAGATAAATTTGAAACTTGTACAATTACCAAGCCAAAGTTTTTACCTTTATCTTACAAGTGGTGGTGACTTATCTATTCCTGCAATGGCCCCATTCATAAAAGCAGATGGGATATGCGAGAGACAGTTCGTCCTGGTGATAAAATGCTCCAGCCCATGGTAACTGGAGACCCGATGTTTGGATTTGTTCTTTCAACAGACACATGGGTGAACATAGTATCCCACAGTAAGTCCAGCTGCCTAATGAATCACT
This sequence comes from Macroglossus sobrinus, assembly GCA_004027375.1. NCBI lineage: Eukaryota > Metazoa > Chordata > Mammalia > Chiroptera > Pteropodidae > Macroglossus > Macroglossus sobrinus. The sequence goes on from PVKZ01002389.1 coordinate 159,843, forward strand.
CAGCGCATCATGATTGAGTAGACACGTATCTTTTAGTTTTCCCTCTTTGATACCTGCAATTTCTCTCTTGTCAGTTCCTAAAGCACACTTCTCACCACAGGCCCTTTCCACATATGGCCTGTTCAATGTGAAATGAGACCCCCACCCCCCCTGCATCTCGTTCAGGCTCCTTTGAGATGACACCGAGACTCTTCCCTTTGAGCACCTATCTGTAAACATGTATCACGTGACTGCTCCGTGTATCAAAATGTCTTCCCCACCAGAATGGAAAAGACTAGAAATGTCCATTCCCACAAGAAAAGCCTATTTTCTCATTACTGACCCTTGCACAAGGACACGGTCATAGATAACTGGTAAATATTCATGGATAAATGATGTTGGGAGGTGTAAGCAATTTAAGCAGAGAAGCAGGCATTCAGTTTTTCAAGGCTTTGGATTATTGTGTCTCATTTTAAAAGGCAGAAGATATTATGAGGCTGCTTTATGGTTAGAAAATGGGAAAGAAGTAGATAGTTGAGAAGTAATGCGGTACTTCAAAGCCTCCAGTGGGTGCTGTGCGTAATGGCATCAAGTGCCACAGAGGCAGAAGAGTATGGCAACTAAGGGGGAATAATGATGCAGCAAAAATAAAAATATGTTCTCGGGAAGATCTTAAAAACAGCGTCAGGAACAGCAAGTCTATTGAACATTGCTCTTTGAAAGTGAGAGGCGAGTTGGGACAATCGATTGGTTCATACATATTAGAGAAAGGGGTAGAAGAGGCTGATTATAAAGGAAAGATGATAAAATGCTTGCTTGAGGATCTTTACTAGCACAAAATCGTGGACAGCTTCTCATCCAGCTAAGTAGGTGCTTGTTTAGAGAGTTCAATGTATGTTAAACCAATTGAAAATATTATCAGGAGCACACATGAATAAGATAGAACAGAAAAATAAATAAAGGAAGTAATCCCCAGAAAGTCAGGTAGTTCAACTCCTACTTGTTAAGATAAGGACACTCAGAGATGAAGAACTCAGTGCTCTGTCCCAATGTCATCAAGACTATAAGGATGGGTGGGGCTAGAATAAAGGTCAACTTATTTTCACCAAGTTTTATACCAAACTTTACAAAGGCTGATTGGCATTTGTAATATATTTTCCTGCACATTTTAAAGAAATGAGAAGTACAATGCCCTTGTTCTACCCAAACCGCTTCTCCTAATTAAATCTTAATTAGTTAAAACCATGTCCTTCCATTGAATTTCGATGATATGTCTTTATTCTTCAGAAGCAGAAAGAGTGTTTCTACAGTCATGCTTACATTTTTCATTTGGTAGATATCCAAGTACAGCTCTTTGCAAGTTCTGTATCCTATAAGCTAAAAATAATGTCTGGGTATTTGTTTCAGAATAGAAGGGATTCTAGACTAATGTAGTAAGTGGCACCACCCCAGCTGCACCCATAACGATCCCATTTTGTTTAGAAAGCTGGCTCCAAGACTAGATAGAGTCCAAAATGTCTGTCTGTCTTGAAGCATTTGAAATTTGCGACATTCAGAATTTCAAGGATAGGAATGCATTTGCTTCTGTGTGTTTTCATCTGTAGGTATCATGGTGAATTCTCACTTATTACTTTCACTTTATTTACCTGAGCAGCAATTGAATGGCCGACATTCAGGAGCAAAGTATTAAGATAAAAACCATGGGGTAAAGAAAAAAATCCGTAAGGCACAGCTCCAATGACAAGTTGCTTTATAGTACAGTAAGGGAAGATGCCACACTATACATTTTTCCTATTTTTAAAATGTATTTATACTCCCTTGAAACCCACATAGATATTGTTGCTATGCTGAGAAGAAAATCGTTATTACTTTGAGAGCTAAGAATTCAATAACATTACAATTCCATTGTTAATGGTCAGATTTACATTATTTCCTTCAATATGTTTTTTTTTTTTCCTAGTACAATGATGCCTTCTATTAGAACCATGGAAATACATTTTAAATGGTAGGGTTTAGATTCTAAAAAATATCAAAAAGAATGATAAAAAATGTTCACAAATTCTATTCACTGATCTATCCCATTAAACACGTTTTTCCAAACATGTATTGTCCACAATTTCAAATAAAACTTTTCAGCCAGCCCAGAACTATTTTATTATCTACAAAAAGAATACACATGATGGCACTGTGAAATATACTGTCCTATGTGTCAATGCTATGGGCAAGAAATGGTTACTTATTTTTCCCACTTCTATGTGATACTAGTGGAAAAAGAATAGAAAATGGTGTTGAGTAATCACCAGCAGTGAAAAATAGCTCTACAATCATTTGCTGTGACAGAGGCTTTGTCCAAAAAGGAGAATATTTTACTTTTGGTTAGAAATGGGTTGGCAAGAACTCAACTCTGACCTAGCAGCCCCGTGGATATTCATTAATTTTAATTGAATGAAATAAATGTCCAGTCTAGATACAAAATCTCAAACCCAATTAATAAGGTACTTAAGGTATTGGCAAAAGTTTCTGCAAGTCTTCCAGCTATAATTGTAAGTATTTGAAAGATGGGTGAGGTATCTGGGAATTACAAAGGAATCGAAGTAGTAATTCTTGAAAGGGAGAGGGGATGATGGTATATGCACTAAAAAAATCAACCTATTTATATATTCTGCATGAGAAATTTAAACAAAAAAGTTATTTTAAAAATCTGGATGAGAGCAGGGTACTAGGGAACAAAGGATACTGCCTAAGCAAAAAAAAAAAGATATGTCAGATTTATTTTATTTCTCACTGTGAATAGGAGCCCAAATTAACATCTTGTGCCAGGGACACCTTTTACCTTTTCAGGTATTATCTAACTTGTTAAGAATATTTATAGTTTTTTTTTTCCTTTGGCAAAATTTTAATATTTTCTCACCTAAACTGACCATTATTTATGTTTAATTATCACTCTCCAGGTTAAATTTTTTTCTGACTTTGGTTGACTTTGTGCACTGCGGCATGCATTTTTAAAAACTGTGTCAGAATGCATGCCAATGTCACAAGTTATGGTACCCAAAATAAAGATATTCACATAGATCTTAGCAACATTCTTGCATACAGCAGCAGTGCTGGTTTTGCTAAGTCAGCTTTAAGGAAGAGAAGGTTCTCTACGTTCTGCTGGTGGATGGAGGATGAAGCGAGCAGAAGGTAGGAAGAAAGAACGGGCCTGTGGGGAGTTCAGGAAGATTCAGAGCTCAGTCCGATGGTTTGAAATATTGCTCCAGAGCAGGCAACAGGGTATGACCTCGGCGAAGCCAGAAAGACAGGGAGAGTCCGTGTAGAAGCTGGGAGCAGATGCTCTGTGTAGAGTCCAATGAGCAGCCGTAAAGGGCAGGACTGGTCCAGCTGCCGAGACTGGCGGCAGGTTGGGGCCTATGTGCACAGTAGGTCAGCATGAACAAGGGGGGCTCAAGATTGTGAATAATGTGAGGGTGCAAAATAACTGTTTCATGTTGCCCTGGTTCCAGCTTTAAGGGTACAGTTATGATTTATGAGATTCCCAGAGGACAGAGACTGAGGCCAATGAAAGTGAAAATGTTCATTCTTAACTTCTGGATTTGTGTGTGTGTGTGTGTATGTGAGATATTTTACTATATATTGCTATGATAATATATTTCATATATTCTAGATATGGAGAGATAGAGAAAGAGATAGAGATAGAGGTAGAAGGAAAGAGAGAGGCGGGGAGGAAGGGAGGGAGGGAGGGAGAAAGGGAGGGAGGGACAGAGAGAGAGAGAGAGAGAGAGAGAGAGAGAGAGAGAGAGAGAGAGAGAGAGAGAACTTGCTGTGTACACAGTAATGTATTAGATTCTGATCACTCTAAAATAAAAGCCTAACGTTTCAAATGTGTGTGTCTGAGACTGCATCTAATTACAATCCATTTGAGGATCAAAGCAAGGCAGTATAAAATGAGGTCAGTCCTCTCACTGAGCTAAACACAGGGACACATTAAGGGGAGACCAGGAGTCCCCCAGACTAGCAGCGGGAGGCAAGCCTGCCTCTGGAAGGGGAACAAAAAGCTTCTGAATCTTTTTTGATTTCCCTCCTCGCCACTCAACTCACCTCAGCTTCATTTATCTCATCTTCACCAGGGCTTGCTTCTTTTTTTCCCCCGCCATACGGAAGAGAGATACAAAGGTTCTCTTCCTTGCCCAACCTAGAGATGTAGACGAACTACATGCCTGAAAAATCCTTCGCTGAGCTCAGCCCAGTCAGCTCTGTGCAGGGCTAAGTTCAGGGCATAAAACGGCCGCCCGCAGTCTCTGCTGTGTCAGAGGAGGCGAGAATTTAATAAAAACTGGAAGGGTCGAGTTTTTTAAAGGATGCTGTTTCTATATAGATCTCCCATGTGATACATTTTGCTCAGAAGTCCGATACGTCTGGATTAGGAAGACACATATCTGATGAAAGGGTCAAATGCTGCTCAGAAGCTTTTGGTGAATGGGGGGTGGGTGGGCGATGAGGTTGTCAAATGCCACTCAGATAGGGACAAAGCTGCAGCATCTCTAAATCTATGGATGTCTCCATCTGGAGGAAGTTCTTTCTCTTCCCAGTCTCCTGAGGGGAGGCACCTGCTCTCGAGTTCGTGAAAGGATTGGGGCTGGACACTCCCTGGGCTTCTTGACCCCGATTTCTCCTCCAGGCATTTGTCACACCCCTGCCTCTTGTGTTCGGTCTGAGCTTTTGGGGTCCCAGAGGAATTAGCATTGGGGTTCACTTCTGCCTGGCTCTACACCCCGCATTCTCCACTATGATTTGTCAGCGACCCCTCACCTGCATCTATTCCTCCTGCCCAAACAAGTGTCATATCTCTCTTCTGAGAGTGTCCTACTCCCATCAATGTTTTTGTCATCGTGAGATGATGCCTAGTTTACATATTGACTTTCATTTTAACAGCATTTGTGGGGGTGCTCAAGGGTTCCAGAGATTCACTAGAACTCACAGGACTGGTGTCCTTTGTACTCACGGCTGTAGTTAATCACCATGAAAACAATACGTGATGGCATCAGCGAAGGAAATAGAAACTGTTGGAGGACATCATTGAGAAGACACGATCACCAGCGGACCCGCGAGCGGAACCCCGGAAATCAGAGGCTCCGCGCCCCTCCCCAACCCTCACCGTGAGTGATCTGCCCACCGCTCCCCCAGTGAGATGTCTTCAAGGTCGCAGCCTTGACAGAGCAGTGTGTTGTTGAGACCATCTGTATGGTATACATGACTGAACCCAGTTAAGGCCTCTATATAAACTTTTCAGATTTGGGTGATGAGATGCAGAGATCGTCTTGTCTTGTAGACACCCAAGGCGAGCCTTGCAGACAAGTTTACTTCCTTGTTATACCTGCCTGCTAGCCGACTGGTGACGTCTGCCTCTTTCTTTAGTCTCTCCTTGCCCTCCGCACATGGAGGCAGTTTCAGATGCCACCTGGGAAGTTCCCAAGGTTTGTAAACCACCGGAACCCTCGGACAGAGGCTTGAGAAATTTACACAGAGAACTGCATGTTCTCTCCCCTCCAGCCTGAAACGGGTCTGAGTCACACCAAGTGTGTTTGCTCCAGCTGTGAAAATGCAACAGCATGTGGCATCGTTTCTGCCCAGGACGCCAGTTCAAGAATCAGAGAACAAGTATTTTTATCAGGAGCTGGTCATGTAGGTACTCTCTGCCCACGTATGCACCATAAATCACATTGTTTGTACAAATAAACCAGGCACAGAACAACAAACTTATTAGAGAGAAGGTTCTGAGAACCAAGTTCCCAGGGGCCAACCAAAGGCCAGTCTTTGAAGTCCAATCCTGCTATGTTAACTCTTTCCTGCACAGATCATAAGAGGAGATAAATATATGAATGAAACAATATTAGGAACAAAACTAAGAATGTTTTGATCAAGGCAGCCTCTCACGAAGGAGGTTTGTACTACAAGGAATGAATACTAACACCCACGGTTCAGTTAATAAATAATTTTGGATGTCAGAGAAGTCAGTAATTATTTTTTTGTTGGCCAGCTGAGTTAAATCTCAGGTTTTTATTTGGATTTTGAAGCATGGGTGGAGGATGGATGAATTTAGGGGAGCATAGAACAAACATGAACTAGCATGTGATTTACTGCATAAATGTCCAGTATAAGGCAACAAATAAAATAATCCACTTCTCTAGAAAAGGAACCGTATTAGGAAGCTTATGGAGGTAAGAAATGACAGATACAATTTGGGGAGATGTTGAACAATACATTTTGGCATCTGCTGTAAGTAGAGAGAGGTATAAAGACTCTTCTTGAAGAAGGACATTGTAGGGTTATATCTTTGGCTTGGACCCTATGACGTTTGGTGACTCTGGAGCCTTACATTACAAATGTGTACCGTCAGCTGAGCTCAGGCTGATAAGAATGAAAAGGTGAAGTACTATTCTAACTTCAACACTGGGATGAAAGTATGCATTAAAGTAACTGGCCATCACTATGATGTTGGGGGAAGGGAAGGAAGAGGCGAAAGGTTAATTAGGGAGGTTGAAGGGATGAAAGGCAGAGCAAAGCCCAGATTTCGGCTCTGAGCTTCCTGACAGCACAATGAAAGGGAGCTGTGGATAGTTATTTGTTTAATTCTCATTGTCACTGAAGAGAAAACATCCTTGAGCAGCAAGGCTTTCCCTGGAGATTAGCTGTGGTATAATCCATGAGACGTATGGGGGGGAATGACGTGCCTTTCCGCATTCACTCAGTAAGTTCTCATATAGTGCCGCTTCCTACCTCTGCCCTGCATGACAGTTCGTGGAAACTGCCCCAGTGCAGCTGCAGTTCCACCAGGGTCCAGGACCAAGTGGCCCCCGGATGTGATGCACAGGTGATCCGACTTAATGAATGATGAAATCTTGAGGGAGAGGGTCAGTGTGGTCCTCGACAGTCATCCATAATTATAACTTCTCCTGAATCATTCTATGATAACTGACAGACACATTCCAAGGCTGGGTTCTTTGGTGAAGAACTGGACTAAGCTGCCCACTGATAGTTAACTTTATTTTATGTAATTGTAAATGGTTTTAAATTATTGTATTTTAAAAAATTTACCCAAAATAGCATGATTACTTCTCTTGAAAGTGGGATCCTATACCATTTTGATTCCTTAGCCTTCTCATGTCCTCTTCTGGGTGTACCCCTGTGCTAGCTATGGGGGGTACCCCCACAGAATGGTCTCTGGTCAATTCTCTAGACCTCACTACTGATTCGGGGACAGAAAATTCAGGGTCCAGAAGAACAAGCTATGTGAAATCGCAGGCAACCCCAGATTGTGGTAAAGTTTTCTTCCAACCAATAAACTTCAGGAAAAATAAAATTTTAAAATGCAAAGATTGGAAAAGGAAAAACAAAATTCTTTTATTTACAGATAAAATGACTCTCTACATAGAAAATGAAAGAGAATCTATCAAATATTATAGATAATTGATGGATAAAATAGGAATAGAAAAATGACATCTCTCTATAAAGTAATAAACAGAAAATCTAAGAATAACCTTTTTGCATAGCAACAAAAATACTGTGTTCACAGGAAGAAATCAAATGGAAATTACATATATATTCTATATAATAACTTTTAAAAAAAGTTCTTTATGATCAGAGGTAAGACTCATATTTTAAAAATAAATCTCAAAATGTGTTAACCATTATTCTGACCTGTGGATTAAAAAAAATTTCAACTCAAATGTGTTCTAAAACTCGAAGATAGTTATGAATGTGCAAAAGCTCACAGATGACCCAGAAACTCTTAAGGAAAGTGAGACAGGTGGATTTACCTGTCAGGTGCTAAAATATACTATAAATCTGTGGTTCAGAGAAAAACAAATAACATAGAGCTGAGTTCTTTAGTGAAGAATTGGACTAATCTGCCCACTGATAGTTAACTTTATTTTATTTATTTTATGTAATTGTAAATGGTTTTAGATTATCGTATTTTAAAAAAATTAAAACATGAAATACAGGAAACTAGGGGACCCAGCATAACAAATACATGAGGGCATGAAAGACTATGCAAGAAACAGGGCTAGAATAATCTGCCTCCATATAGAACAAAAATTAACATGGAACCCTTTCTCATTCTACTCATAAAAATTAAGAACAGTTGAATTCCACTTAAATATATTAGAAACTAAAATGTAGATTTTATAGGAGAGAATGTAAGAAAGTGTTCATGGGTTAGGTTAAAAATGTTTTAATAATATTGAAAAGCATTAGCCAAGAAGTAAAATAATATTATATTTTGACTACATTAATCTTTAAAAATTTTTCCCAGTTTAGAACACTGTAAAAAAGTAAGAAGATGATATTTTTAACACACATACCTGATAAAGATTAGTATCCAGAATATATAAAATATTGCAAATGATTAAGAAAAACACAAACAAATAATGGAAAAAAGTGGTAAAAGGGATAAACACCCTCCTTCCAAAAACAAACAAAAAAGTTGTTTAAGTTTATTCCCAATAAACATACAAAAAAAAGATGGCAATACTTCCTAAACTGACCTACAGATTCAAATTAATCTTTATCAAAACCTGGGGTGGCTTTTCTACATGAATTTGACCAGCTAATGATAAAATTCATTTGTAAATGCCAGGAACACAGAAGAGCCAACACAATCTTGAAAAATAAGAATGGAGTTGAAGAACTCACTTCCAATTTGAAAACTTACTACAAAGCTACATTAAATCAAGAAAGTATAATAACAGCATAAGTGTAGATATACAAATGAGTAGAATAGAATTGAAACTCTAGAAATAAATCGTTATGTATTTGGTCAATGGATTTTTGACAGAGATGTCAATGCATCTCATTGGGGAAAGAATAGTTTTTTCTCATTGGGGCAACATGGTATTCACGTTCACATGAAAAAGAATGAAGCTGGTCCCCTTTCTCACACTATGTATAAATTAACACAAAATGGAACATCAGTCTAAATATATGAGCTAAAATGATAATACTATTAAAAGAAATAATAACAATCAACCTTTGTCACCTTGGCTTACACAAGAATTCTTAGATATGCTGCCAAAGTATACATTAGACTTCATCAAAATTTAAAAAGTTTTCTGTGCTAAAGCATATCAAGGAAGACAATCACATAATGGTAGGGTATGCATGGAGATGCTCCAAAGACAATGGACTTACAGCCCAATAAACTTATTATACGTTGAAAATGCTTTAATACGGCTCACCTGCCAAATTTCCTGGCTTAGCCTACTCTGCCTTAAACATGCTCAGAACACTTGCATTAGCCTACAATTGGGCAAAAACATTTCACTTCCCCTGCCAAGCATCACAAGAGTCACTAGCCCTGGAAAAGGTCAAAATTAGGATAATATAAAAATAAAAAGGCAGACAATAATAAATAAATATCGACAGGATGAGTAGAAATTAGAATGCTTATATATTGCTGATAGGAATGTAAAATTATAAAGTCCTCTGAGAAGCAGCTTGGCAGTTTCTCAAAATATTAAACACAGAGTTATGACCCAGTAATCCCATTCCCAGGTTTATACCCTGGAGAATTTAAGACACATGTTCATGCAAAAACATTAATACAATTGTTCATAGCAGCATTGTTTATAATAAAAAAAATAGAAAAATCCAAATTCCATCAATTGTTAAATGGATAAACAAAAATGTGGTATATCTACACATTGGAGTATCATTTGGCAATACAAAGAATGAAGGGCTGATACATGCTACCACATGGACATGTCTAGTGGTGACAAATCTTTAGAGACAGAATATAGATTAGTAGCTCTGAGGGACTGATGGAGAGTGAGTATGAGTGATATTACATTTCTTTTGCGGTGTTGAGAATGTTCTGAATTAGGAGAGTAGTGACAATTGCACAATTCTTGCATATACAAAAACAACACCAAATCATATATTTTTAAAAGGCTAAATTTATGAAATGTGTAACGTGTCATAAAAAAGCTATCATTAAAAAAACATAAAACCTACATGTAACATCAGGGTTACTTTTGATTCAAAATCTTTTCTAAGGGTAAATAAAAATGCTTAATGCTATATAAAATTTTCAAAGGCAATATGAAGATACTCTAATTTCTTAAATCTAAAATAAAAAAGCATATTATTGCTGTTAAATTTTTAGAAACAGAGTGGGACTTCCTTATCTTTTCAGTTATTGAATTGTCCATTTTAAAATTAGCACTCTTTGAAATGAGATAAAGTATCTATTTTTAAGATGAATGAATCAAAGTCAAGTGAAAGAAATTGGGACTTTTAAATGATGTCCAAACTTTAAATTATAAAATGATGATATTACCCATTTTAAAGAAATAGCATTTCATTTTTCTCTCATGTTATTCCACTTTCAGATTACTGATAAGGCTAACAAATCAAGGAAAAATACTAGCAGTATATAGTTCAAAGAAAAGGAAAGGGGAGAATATTCTGTGCCGATCATATAATGCTAATTATCATGCAGTGATCCTTTATGATCATGCAAATTCCAGTTTTTGTTTATTAAAGTTGGACAGAGTCTGCTCACTTTGATTTATTAGAATGTTTTACACAAGGATGATTTACTCACTGCATTTTTTTTTTTTTTAGCTCGGATAAGGTAAAGTCCAAAATAGATTTCTACTTCATCTTTTTAACTTGTAAATAAAATTCAAAACAGGATGACTATATTTTGGAACCGAACAAATAAAAGACTAAATAGATCAGGATGGTCTTTGGGATGATTTATTAATATGCGTAGAGAGAAGTGGACACTTTTAAATATGAGTGCATTAGGGGGCTCAGGCGAGATGGTGTAAAGGCAGACACTGTGCTCGCCTGCTGTCACAACCATGTCAAAATGACAACAAAACTATAGAACAACCTACATTGAGAGTCACCCGAAGTCTGGCTGAACAGAAGTCTTACATCTGGGGACATACATAAGAGACCAACTCAAGACTGATAAGAGAGGCAGTGATGTGGAATGGGCTGGTCCCACACCTGCATGTGGTGGTTGAGAATTGGGAGGGGTGTCTCAGCTGCAGAGGTCCCCCTAAAGAGTGAGGGGGTCCCAGCCTCACACTGGACCCTCCAGCCCGGAGTTCCAGTCCCAGAAAAAGAAGTCCCCACACCCACTGGCTGTGAAAACCAGCAGGGATTATCGCTGAGTGAGACAGCGGGCCGAGGGAGTCGCAGACTTTCCTCTTTAGGGGCCTGCGCACAGACTTACCGCTGACGGACTCACTCGCTCTGGGCTCCAGCACTGGGACAGCTGCTCAAAAGTGCCAGGGACACACCAGGAGGATCTCAGTTATCTGGCTGCGCAGCGAGGGCTGGAGGGACAGCTTTCTCCCGGATAGAAGTACTAGAAGAGGCCATTGTTCCTTTGTTGAGCCCTCTCCACTCCCTGCGTGCAGATGCAAGCGGCCGCCATATTTGAGTCTCCAGCAACCAGGCTGACAATGCTCGCCCCGCCCATATGATTCTCTGAGGCCCCGCCCCTCTGACGTATGGGCCCACCCAAGCCACTTCCAATGGTTTTTTTTTTTCCATATAAATGGCCTTTCTTGGCTTATGCTGTGGACTTTCCTACAATCTCTCAGAAACTCACAAAACTCAAACAAGTAGCATCTGGCCTTGGCGTGCCTCATACCTGGTATGGAACAGCCTCAAACACTGCACTAGCGTTAGCCAGCCTCAGTACCTGACTTGGCCTCTCAAGTCACCTATAAGTCCAGTATGAGTGGTAGCCATTTGTGGATTGCTTGGGGATTCTTACCAGGTGGGCCCCAGAAGTGCACAGGCTGCAGCTGAACTTGGCCTGCAGTCAAGGAGGGCCTTGGGCCGGCATACCCAATGGCTGCTTTGACTAATGCCAGACCCAGAGCAATACCCAGAGCAGCATCTGGGCAACACCCAAAGGGCAGACTGGGCAGGCACCAGAGCCATGCTAAAATGAAACCCGCTCCACAGGGTCAGCCCCTCACTGGCCAGTCCTCACAACCAATCAGCCCAAGAGTCAGTTTCTCCCACTGATATGCAAACAGGCTCAACTAAAACAGGAGGTCACACACAACCCATACAAAGGACACACCTGGACCATTCAGCTCAGGTGATCAGGGAAAACTGTGCCCCTAGGCCCCACAGGACACCTACCACATAAGGCCACTCTACTAAGATGGGTAGACTTAGGATCCCCACCTAATATATATAGAAATTAACACAGGGGAGCAGCCAAAATGCAGAGGCAAAGAAACATATCCCACATGAAAGAACAGAACAAAGCTCCAGAAAAAGAACAAAATGGAGACAAACAATCCACCAGATACAGAATTCAAAAGTTACAAGGATGCTCAAAGAGCTTAGAGAAAGAGTAGATGAACTCAGTGAGAACTTTAAGGAAGAGATAGAAAACAAAAAAAGGAGAGGAAAATATTAAAAAGAACTAGTCAGAAAGGAAGAATACAGTATCTGAGATGAAGAGTACATTAGAGAAAATCAACAGATTGGATAAAGTGGAGGATGAATTTAGAGGATGAGATAGCGAAGGACACCCAATCAGAACAACAACAAGAAAGAATAATCCAAAAAAATGAAGATAGTTTAAGGGCCTCTGGGACAATGTCAAGCATAACAGCATTCACTTCATAGGGGTACCAGAAGAAGAGAAAAAGCAAGAAATTGAAAATCTTTTTGAAAAAATAATGACAGAAGTCTTTCCTAACCGGGTGAATGAAATAGACATGTAACCCCACAAAGCACAAAAAGTCCAAAGCAAGAGGAACCCAAACAGGCCCACACCAAGACACATCATAATTAAAATACCAAAGGTAAAGAAAAAGAGAGACTTAAAAGCAACAAGACCATAGCAATAGTTACCTAGAAGGGAGCTCCCATAAGACTATCAGCTGATTTCTCAAAGAAACATTTCAGGCCAGAAGGGATTGGCCTGAAATATTCAAAGTGATGAAAAGCAAGTCCCTGTATCCAAAATGACTCTACCTAACTCTACCATTTAGGATTGAAAGGAGATAAAGAGCTTTCCAGACAAGTAAAAGCTAAAGGAGTTCATCACCACCACGTCATATTATGGGAAATGCTGAAGAGATTTTTTTTAAGAGAAGAAAGAAATATGTATTAAAAATACATATAACAAAATAGCAATAAGTACATATCTATCAACAAGTACTTTGAATGAAAATAATTAAATCCTCCAAGCAAAAGAAAAGGTGGATGAATGGATAAGAAAACAAGACCTTTACATAAACTGCCTACAAGAGAATCACTTCAAATTTAAAGACAAACTGAAAGTAAAGGGTTAAAATAGGTATTTTATGAAAATGGAAATGAAAACAAAAATCAGGAGTAGCAATACCTATAACAGATAAAATAGACTTTAAAACAAAGGCTATAACAATAGACAAATAAAGATCCAGTAATCCCACTTCTAGGCATTTATCCAAAACCCCCAAAATACTACTTTGAAGGGACATGTGCATCCATATGTTCATTGTAACTTTATTTACAATAGCCAAGATATGGAAGCAACCTGGGTGTCCATCAATGAATGCATGGATAAAGAAGAAGTGGTACATATATAGAGTGACATATTACTCAGCCATAAAAATAGATAGATATAGAGGGAATTATATTGAGTGGTGTAAACCAGATAGAGAAAAACAAATTCCACACAATTCCACTTAGATGTGGGATCTAAGGAACAAAATCAGCAAATAAAATAGAGATAAAGTCATAGATATAGAGAACATTTTGAGTGTCACCAGATGAGAGAGGGGTTGAAAGAGATGGATAAAAAAGGGGGAAGGGATTAAGAAGTACAAACTGGTGGTTATGCAATGGTCATGGAGATGTAAAGTGTAGCATAGGAATATGTCAATGATATTGTAATAACTATGTACAGTGTCAAAGGGGTGCTAGATTTATTGGGGTGATCTCTTCATAAGTTACATAAATGTCCAATCACTATGTCATACAACTGAAACTAATATGTTAGATGCCAACTATAACTGAAAAGTAAAAAAATATTTTAAAAAATGATCATTGGATAAAAACATAAGTACATTTTATAAAAAATAATGGAATATATAAGTAAAGAATATAAAATTTCTTTCAGAGTTTACTACACTTAAATTCTCCTCTGAGGCCAAAATTTTCATAGTTGTTTGATTTTTGTATATAGCAAAATAAACTTAGTTTTACTGACTCTGGATTTTTTTAAATAACTTTTAATTGGTGGATGTTACAATCAACAGAATTTTTTTATTGTGTTTAATATTGTTTTCTATTTTTCTTATTTGTTGCTGTTTGTTGTGTCACAAAGGTTGCATTGATAGTCTGAGTTTTGTTACATTTCAAAGCACCTGCTTGGTGCATACATTATATTTGACTAATCAGTTGGCTCAAATAAAATAAAAATTTTATTTTTGTTTTGTCTTAACTGGACAAGATATTTGGGGGGTCATACTTCCTTCCCTTCAGAATTTTAAACATTACTCCACTATTTTTTCACACCAGAAATTGCTGAGTGGAAATTCTTTTGTGATGAAAAACAAAACACAAAAAACAAAAACATTGTGTTGAAACAAAAAAACCTTCTTACTGATTAAAAAGAAATACAGCATATATTATACTTAAATATAACAAATAATGGCAAATATGAAGAATAAATGTAATAAAAGTTTTAAGAACTCGATGGAGATTATAAAACTTTATCAAATGACATTAAAGAAAGCCTAAATAAACAAAAAGCTAATTTCTCAAAATCGTTCTATTCTTTGCATAAAACAAAGAGTGATTTGGAATTCCAAATATTCGTGCCGATTCTTATTCTAGGACCTTTCACTCAGCTGCTGCTGAAGAGTTGTTTTCTCCAGGATGAAAGAGATTAACACAAGAAAATGATTTTAAAAAATTAACTATGAAGTGAGCTCTCAACACACAAGCCCTACCCCATTCCAGATGATTTTAAAGATCCTTTTCATCAGCTACTTCCGCCTTCTCCAGCAGACCGGATGAGGGCTCAGGTGCCTTATAAACATACCAATATGTACAATTGTGGTCAAATTTTCTTCTGCTTCATCAGGATGGGGTCCACTGAGTGCAAGAAGCCTTTTCTGTTTGCCTTTTATTACTGTGACTAGCAAAGAATAGGTGCTAAATAATTAGATGTACAAAAATGTCTCGGATTTGGGACCTGACCTCACAACTACACATGTGTGTGAGTGAATTACCAAATACACAAATTTGAATTTTCTCCTTCATTAGGTGGCATCACTGAACCTGCTGCTCAGCGTGGGTTAGAGAATCAAATGAGATCTCAGGTGAGGTCAAGCTGTAGATTGCAGGGCACTCCCCAGGCAGAAGCAGGGTGTTGCCAATGGTAATCTTTGTATTTTATTTACCTTATTTTATTAGCATTGATTTTGTTATCAATAACATGCACTACAGCAATTAAAACATGTAAATACATTGCTAGGGGTTTTTTTTAAATAAATAATTCTTTTAATGTGAATTACCTCTAAATGTTTTTAAATGTCATGTTTGGTCTGATTCCTTCATATTGTGATTTCCCAAATGTGACATATTTAAAAAGTTGCAATCATACATTCAATAAAAATTTATTAAAATAAGTTATGAAAAGGCAGAGCAGCAGGAGTGAAGGGGCATTGATGAAATGCTACAAATAAGCTGAGCTTTGCTTTCTGTATTTAGTAATTCATAAAGTATTATATAAAGAGAATCAGATGTTTCTGTTGGGGCCAAGTCCTGATATCCCATTGCTCTAAGTAAACTTGGAGCATGTTCATAGAAGAAATGAACATTTTTATTTTCATTAACCACAAACTGAAATATTCCATTTCCTTCATGGGCAACAAACCATAGCGGTATCAGCAATATTCAAACTGTCACAAATAGAAATCACAGATATCATCATATCCTACTATGAACTTCAGACATCACAAAATATCATTACTTAGAAATTATAAAAGTTATTAGACCCACTGGTGGACCTTGGTACTTAATAATGTGTTAATAGCAAAGCACGTATATTACTACATAGCAAACTGTTTTATAATAGTTTGATACTGGTATTTATACATGCTCTTTTGGTAATCTTATTTATTTTGTGAATTCTATTGCATTATTTTGAGAAATGTCCATAGGCTTCATAAACTTGTCAAAGAAGCCTATCACATATTTTTAACAATTGAGAACCCCTGGTTTAGAGGGTATCTAATTCTACACCCCATCTTACAGGACCTTCCTTTTCAAGGGTGACCAGCAGCATCCACATCATCTGGAGCACAGAAATGCAGGACCTCCAGCCCCATTCCGAAACCCCTGAATCAGAATCTGCATTCAACAATATCCTTTGGTGATATGGATATTTTTTTACTGTATTATTCTGTAATATGAACATATTTCTTAGAGTAGGACCTGTTTAGTAGCTATACATTTTCTGTGACATTACCTAAACAGTCAATTTACCAGGATTAAAACCAAAGAAGACAAATAAGAAATGAAGGAAAGAAGGAAGAAAGAAAGGAAAGAAGGAAGGAAGGAAGGAAGGAAGGAAGGAAGGAAGGAAGGAAGGAAGGAAGGAAGGAAGGAAGGAAGAAAGAAAGAAAGAAAGAAAGAAAGAAAGAAAGAAAGAAAGAAAGAAAGAAAGAAAGAAAAAAGAATGGGAAGAAAGAAAGGAAGAAAGAGAGAGAGGAAAAAAGAAAGAAAGAAAGAAAGAGAGAGAGAGAAAGAAAGAAATAAAAAAGAAAGAAAGAAAAAGAAAGAAAGAAAGAAGAAAGAAAGAAAGAAAGAAAGAAAGAAAGAAAGAGAGAGAGAGAAAGAAAGAAAGAAAGAAAAAGAAAGAAAAAGAGAGAGAGAAAGAAAGAAAGAAAAAGAGAAAGAAAAAGAAAGAGAAAGGAGAGGGAGGGAGAGACAAAGGGAGGGAGGGAGAAAGAAAGAGAAAAGGAAGAGGAAAAACAAACACAGTGATACCCATTTCATTGCCAATAAACCATGCATTTTCTAGGTTTAATAAGACACAGACCCTACTTATCTGAAGTAATTATTTTTATTGCATTAAATCCATGGAGGAAATAATCTTTCTAGGTTCCAAAAGATGTGATTCTGGAATTGACAAAAAAAACTTTTAACACATCTTGCTTCTTTTCAGTCCAATTTTTTAATTTAAAAATCCATGAAAACATGTGTTTATCTTGGAGGCAGGGAAGAAGGAGGAAGAAACAAGTCACTAGGGAACATGGAATGTATTTGATTAGCAATAGCATCTCTATTTAAGGCTTGTGAAATGAGAAACAAGAGAGGAAGGACCACAGCTAAAGGAAAACTGACATTGGCAAATCACTGCCCTTTATTTATCATCCAGTTTGAAGTAACAGATATTTTAACATATCCATTAACTTAAAGGTTCCTTAGAAATAGTAGTTCTTACATTGATTGTCAAAGAAATCCAAAATGATGCTGAATTTTCAGAATTCAAAGTTCTTAAAGTAAGTGATGCAATAACTTTCTTTGAAAATTTTGACTCGGTAATTTCCTGCCAAAAACCTTTTTAGCAGTACTGCCTTCCAGGAATATAAATAAAATGTTTAAGCACAGAATACCCTCAAACTATGAGATAAGGCAACACGCTTATGTAATGACACTTTCTGAAATAAAATTAAATGTGAATTTTTATTATTTCACTGCTGCAATATTTATTGACTACAAGTCAAAATTCTGAGTAGCTCATGAAGAAATGAGTGGATAAGCAAACTAATGCAGGAAATTTTACTTTTTTTAATTCCATTGATTAAAGTTTAAAAAGCTTTATTCAACCACTTATTTATGTTTTAAAATAAGGCACACGCGCACACGCGCACACACACACACACACACACACACACTATTTAACCAATAGACCTGAGGACATTTTTTTCTAACAGCAAATGTAGCATAAGAAAGAGTACATTTTAAAAAGAACATTTTTCCTGAGATAGCCATGACTTATAGTGGAAACTAAGACTTTATAAGAAAAAAACTGAAAAATACAAGTAGAAGTGATGAAAGATACTCATTTGAAAATAGAATTAATTATATATCACCAACTTTAATTACTATCGGAAGAACAGCTGCATAAATAAATATAAACAATGAGTGAATTTAATGACATTCTTTTCAGAGGACAGAATTCAAGATTCAGTGGTTTGAACACAAGCCACTCAGAAACTAGACATTGAAACAAAGATCACTAACCTTTGAGAAGCAAAAGTGTGCGTCCTTGTAAAGAGTGACGACAGTAGTGGCCTGCTTCCTGTCTCACAATGTCATCATGTGACTTGAAAATTTCCCAAGGTCACCCGCTATTTGCCACCTTGAACTTCTCTCTTGATCCCTGCTCCTATCTTCTAGGCACATCATTTTATACCTATTTTCTTTAATAATCCATCATTTTGCAATGATTTGCTGAATGTTTACTACATTCAAATTCTTGAAACATATGGGGACACAAGACCAATAACGTTTGTGTTTGTGATGGGACATACAGATTCCAATCAGACCTCCCATTAAGAAAGGACTTTTTCTCACAGATGGTGTTCGTCAAAGACACTTCTGCTGAGTCATCTCCAGGATTGCCTCAGCTGCAGAGTTGGCTATCCTGAGATTTTGGCCTTTTGGGCTGGTCCATGACCAAAGACTTAGGATGCCAGGTTGGAAATGCTCAACCATGACATTTAACGCAGAGCAACTCTTTAGCTCATTGTAGCTCAGACCACCTGTGGGATTGGCCAAAACTTGGTCAGTCTCCATTGCACCTTTACGCCTCCCTCTGCCCAGACCTCCTGCCTTCCCCTGCCACAGGTGACTCTGAACCTAAGGGCACTCCTTCATGACCACCTTGTTGTTTTGCCAACTACTCTGTCTCTGAACCTACTTTCTGGGTTCAGAGAAGCTCACCTGAGACACTGATTATTTAGGAAACCTAAATAGGAAAAATGATATCTGTTCTTTTTCTTCTCTTTTTTTTCTCCTCATATATTCCCTCTGTCTAGAAGTCTATGTTAGAAGTATTCCATTTAGCAGCAATTTTAATGAGAAGCTTTTTGAAAATGATATTGCTTTGACAAACCAAAGGAATAAAGGAGAGAGAGAGAGAGAGAGAGAGAGAGAGAGAGAGAGAGAGAGAAAGAGAAAGAGAAAGAAAGAGAAAGAGAGAGAGAGAGAGAGAAAGAGAAAGAGAGAGAGAGAGAGAGAGAGAGAGAGAGAGAGAGAGAGAGAGAGAAAGAGAGTGAGTGTTCATATTTTAATCCAGGCAACTTCTTACTATCCACTTAATTATGTCATTACGGAACAGCTGGTATAAATCCCAGGAAAAACATTGCTCCTGAGGTCTCTAACCTCAAAATTAACTCATAGGGAACCACCCCGAGCACCTTAATGGAGCAATGCACCAAATGAAGCTCCACATCTGAGGACCCACCTGTCCTACTCCTTATGTTTGGGGGATTCACACCTGAAACCAGTTATTCTCTGAACATTTTACCACCCTAACCTCTCCCTAAAACACACTTGTGAAGATGTTCTATTGTCTGCACATTTTAATGGCTCACAGATGCTAGAATGCTTGCTGATGTCCCAGAATTCTCATTGGGAATGACCAGAAATCAAGGCCGAGGGGACAAATTACATGGTACCATCATCTGGCCTATACCAAATACCATTTAGATACCTTACATAAATCTCATGAAAATTTTTTACAGAAATGATTTTGGATTTGTTCAACAGCTTTTAAATATTTCTAATGTCTAAATTCTCTTTAAATTCATGAACATACTAACTGATCTGTTTAAAATCCAATTCTGCATAACCACGAATCAACTGTATAAAGCAAACTAATCTGAAACCACTGATTCATTTTGCTTTCTGATTTATCACTTCAAGGCAGTAGGCGTGGAGAAAAATACGGAGGGAAATCTATTTTACTTCTGGTATACTTTGTTTCCTCCTCTGAAGAACACCCTTCTCTTGAACATGTCCCATTTCCTTCATCTTTTTACATTTTTCTTCTGTTTTTTTTTTTTTTCCTTTGTCCTTTCACTTCCTTCTTACTAGGCAGAGATGCTGGGGAGTTTGCAGTGGTAAGGAGCAGTTCAAGACTTTTTTTCACAGTCCAAAATGTAGCTACACAGGTTGTAGGCAAAAAAGAGATGACTGCCTTTCTTTCCATGCCCCAATTAACTACATATAATTTAAGTTCAAATTCAATTTAAGCAATGCCCAGGTGAGTCCTTAGTACATCAAGAATTTCCAAAGATTTGCCTCTCTGAAACTCATCCCAAATAGGGATGAGTTTTAAAAGACCACTGAAAAATATAAAGAACTATAACTGGTAAATTTATTTGAAGTTATTTGTAAGCAATATTATCACAACAGTGGAAAAGAAAAACAATCACTCATTACCGAGGTGAACTTACAGTACACTGAGCTGTGTTTGCAGCCTCGCTATCACCTGTTATAAAATTTAAATATAGCAAATTCAGAGAAACTCTTTTTGACACCATGTGACACCAGAATTATGCATATTGTTTTTCAGGAACACAGTTTTATTTTTTATCTATATAAAGAGAAAACAACCGAATTGCATATTTTATTTTATTTCTTGAGAATTCATAGATAATACTTAGTAATGAATTTAAATAATTTGAAGGATTTTAGTAATGCATACAGAAGCAACAGTGGAGTACTTTATTGTGCATGTATGTGAGTACGTATGCACGCTTTATGTATGGATCTTTAATAAAGCTTAAACATGATAGATGTTTAAAACTTGGTCTGTTATTTCAAAATGATAACGACCCAATTCTTTTTGTTAATAGCAAATCCTTTATTTCAGTGTAGAATCAGCCCCAGTATGTTATAAAGTGTCATTGAAATATTCATTCTTTTTTTAAAAAATTACTCTTCAGAATAATTAGTATGGTAGACACTACTGAATAGTAAAATGGAAAAAGACAAAGGCTAGAGGGCCAAGTTTTTATATATAAACTTTCGACATGACCTTAAAAATGTCTCTTCTACTTCATCCTTTTTTTTCTTGCAAATAGTCTCATCAATACAATTTAAAATATTTAAATGCACTAAATGAACTCTAAGTTTCCTTGTTCACTTCTGAAAATGTCATATTCCAGTGCATCCATTTTAATCTATTTTATAGATTAAAATATATACATATATATGTATATATATATAAGATTCTTTATTGAAAACACCCTGGTTACATGGAATAAACTTTTTGATAGTATTAAAATAGTTGTTTCTTTTATTTTTACATTAAAAGGGATATGTAATCAAGCAATAGAAATTTATTAAAATGAACCACCTACTTTTTCAATCAATCTTCTCTAAAAAAACAAACTTGTTTTTACTGACTAAAAAGTGAGTCAATAGATTTTTTTCTAAATTCTCTAATATCCTTGGGGAAAAAATAAGGGGCATGTATATAAATGATTGACGCCACTTAATTTTCAAAAAATATATCTAACAGCTGTTTTTAAATAACACATGCTATAAGCATAAGCATTTTTTATGTAAAAAGTGAAATATTTGCTTTAATATAGCAAAAGAAATGAAGTAATTAATTGCATTATTCCAAAGTAAGCGAAAAATCCAGTTTTTTCTTGAACTTTCTAAACTACAAGAAACAAGATAAATTTTTTCATAGTTGTTTTATTTGGGGATGGTATACTAAAAATAATCAGTTGGATATAGATGTGGTAACATAGAATAGTATGCTATATACCTTTAAAAGAGTATTAGTAAATTTAGAGAGATAATTATATTAATTTCACTTAGTTCTTAAAGTAATTTCCAGTATTCATAGATAATTTGATGTTGAAGAAGTGAATCATATCTAAGTTGGAAAAAAAAAGTATGGAAAACTTAATCCAAAAAGCACTAAAGAAATTTTGAACTTTTGTTTTGAAACAGAAACAATCTCAAGCTGGTTTGTATACAAACCCAACAAAATCCAATCTGATGGTAACAATGTTTGGGCTTGTGTAATTCAGCTGGGGATAAATAAGGAGCTGAATAAATAACCAGGTTGAACTAACAAAAGGACTGATATAATTATAAAAACATATGTTTTGTGTTGCTTTGTTTACTTTTTTGTCTTCCACTGCCCATTTAAAATGTATGCATTGAACATAATTTCCTTCTGCTTGTGGATGGAAACTCAGCTGGGCCCTATAACAATTACACTCATTGTTGGGAAACAGATCTTTCTTTAGCCACGCTCCATCATGTTAGCCTGTCATCAGTGACTAGAAGGCTCATCCCAACATATCAATGAGCACAGTGATATAGGGAAGCCTTACAGCCTCTCCCACCCACTCTGGAAATCAGCCCGCACACATCAGGCTGAAAATCTTGAGAAAAGGGAGTGGGGCGGGCTCTCTATTTGAGTCATCTTCTCCTTTGCCTCTCCTTCTCACACTCACACACAGCTTTGTGGTCCACTCCGTCCCCAGAAGATCTCTCGTCCTGGGTGGTTTCATCTTTGTTCCAAGTGATCATCTTTCTATTCCAGAGGCTGCCTAGAAATCTTTCCACGATCCTCTACAACCAGCCTTCAACCAAAGTGTTGTCAGCATCTTCTGTAAAATAGGTGACTCTATTTTATAGGACCTTAGACATCGTCTTATGCCATATATGACTTCAATTAACCCCATGAAAAGCTACCTAAGTGGGTGGGTTCGAGGAGAAAGAACTGCAAGGAACAAAGGAGTAGGGCTCATGGCACAGCTTCCCCTAAAGATGTTACAAAAATCCCCACTCTTCACCATTTTAAATATATATGCTCGTATAATATTATGGAGGGTGTTCAAATGTCCTGGGACATGTTTGGGCTTTTTAAAAAATAGTAATATCTTCCTATGGTGATTTGTATCTCATACTCTTCAGAGTCTAATATCTTTTTTTATTTAACCCAAGTCAAAACTATAGCAAGAAGAGACCACTTCTAACTTAACTGTATCAGTCATCAATTACCATAATAAAGCTGGAATACAAAACACCATAAAACTCTGCCTTAATACAATAACAATGTTCTAATTTATGTGTGTGAGCTGGCTGATGTTTGGATGATTTCGTCTGGGCTCCTCAGGGCGTGGCTCTAACTTAGACATATAAAATACATGACAGTATTTTATTTTGCTAATTGGAATCCCCAAAGCCTATATAATTTGTGCTTGTAATTAAATAAGTCTACAATCATCATCGATTTATCTTCTTTTCAAAGTTGTGAACATTTACATATTATCATGCTTGAGGGGAAAGGGGGAGGTTATTTGGAAAAGCATTATAAGAAAGATAAAATACATCAGCTTACATCAGTGTGTTGTCCAGGAAATTTTCCCCCAAATCTCTTCCTGTGACCTCTTAGCATTGAATGACCTTCACTACAAGCATCAAGGTCTACCCAGATGTGAGGCAGCAAACATTTTGGATCATGCCCACATTTAAAATCATCAGAATTGATGACTATGAAAGGGTGCATGAATCCTACATGAAACCAGGAGGAAAATACCAGATTGTGAGAAACTGAGAATACAGGGAAAGCAGTCATCACACAGACACTAGGTAAGGAAATACAAAATGATATCCAACTCTAATGGGTCAACATCCTAGATATCCTGTAACTCTAAATTTGTGAGGCTAAAAAGAGACTTTCAGAAGAATGCACAATCCAGATTAAACTATCGAATACTGATTCTTCTCAGAAAGAGCATTGGTCAATGACCTCCTTGTCCAGGAGACAATGATACAGAGGTGACAACCAATGAATGGTTTCAGAGATTAATAACGTCCACTGGCAACCCGTTAGCATGTATATTAAAGTTTCATCTTACTCTTAATTAAATAAAAGACAGAACAGTGCAAGACACAGGAAATAGAAAAAGTAGCCTCTGCAGAAGAGAAGTATAAAAATATAAAAATGAAGGGGGGGTTGGTGGGAGCTTGTAAAAACAAATAGAGCAATGAAGCTGAGCAATAACAATGAAAGATGGTAAATTTTGATATATCATATTTTGGCCAGCAATGGAAGTTGTGTTACTGGGTAGAGACAAAGGTGGCCTTTGGGAGTAATAGAAGTGAAGAAGCAGAGAAAGAAAATATGCTGTGTATAGTCTCATAGTTTGGAATCTGAGTTTAATTTTTCAAAAGTCAAGTTTCATAAGACAGAGATGTACAGAAGCAAACAAAATAAAATTTTGTAACATACAATGGCGTATATCTGAAATGCTGCAACTCTTATTTTTATTAAATTTAATCTCAAAGTAGATATTCAATTCACAATACAGAACACAAATGTTTAAGTCAAAAGAAAAAAAGAAACCTCAGCATTTTCAGGAAGACATAGGATATCTGTATAAAGATACTATATAGTTAATATTATTAATTTAACATCGATGAATCTAAAGAGAAGTTCATGACTTTGGTTCAAAATGATCAGGAAATAAAATGTGTAGACTTTCTTAATAGAGAATAGCCATTCTTTAGGTTCAGATTGCCAATTGTCATTAACTAAACGCAGTAGGTATACCTCTCTCTGCTTTACAGTTCCTAAATCCCTACCTCTGTCCTAATCCCAAGTCCCATCTCTATCCTAAATACATTTTAGCTCTTCTTTTTGTACCGACAACTACATTCCACTCCAGTTGCATTTCTTCTTTCAGGCTTGGGGTATTCAGTTCTAGCTCGATAATCTGCATTAACAATAATGGCCAGCCAATGTGTAGATGAGTACATGATAAATATTTAGTCCAATTCAGTTAGTGGGACAGAGACGAGTATTCCTATAGCATCTGTGACCACGTAAATATTTTTATTTTATTTATTTTTATCAAAAATCTCCTTTACAGAATAATTTTTTTAATATTTATTAACCATGTAAATTTTGAGTCATCGTACAAATTCATACTCAGTGTTTCATAATATTGTCATTACAACCCATATTTACACTTAACGATAAACCATGAATATTATTCCATTTGTAGTTATTTTATTTTCCTATCACCTATGTTAGTTATCTATTGCTACGTAACAAATTACCATAAACCTTAGCAGCCCAAAGCAACGAATATTTCTTATATCACAGGTTCTGTGAGCCAGGAATCTGGGCACAGTTTATCTGCGTGCCACTGAGTCTGATTCTTTTACCACGATGCAATCAAGGTGTCACCCAGGGCTGCAGTCTCATCGAAAGGCTCCATTTCTAAGCTCAGTCACACAGTTGCGGGCAAGACCATTTCTTTTTGGGGTTTGGACTAAGTGTCTTAGTTTGTCACTGGCCATTGTCCAAAGACCTCCTTCCTTGTCTGTGGGACACAACATGGCAACCGCCTTTCATCGGAATAAGTAACAAGCAGGAGTAGATATGCAAGATGTCTCTTTATGTCCTAATCTCAGAAGTAACAATATCCTTTTTCCCATATTCTAATTATTAGAAGTAAGTCGCTAGGGGGTGCAAGGAGCCCCAGGATCGCGGCTAGCAAGAGAGCAGGGAAATGAATTCTTTCGACAAGAACAAGCTTTGAAGCAGATACTTCCTCTGAGTGTCCTGATGAAAACTTAACTCAGCCAACACTTTGGTTTCAACCTTGAGACACCCACAGCGGAGAACCAGCGCCCCTTGTGGCAGACTTCTGACTTGCAGACCGTGAGATGATGAGTGGGTGTTGCTTTCAGCCACTTCGTTTGCATTAATTTTCTGTGCAGCAAAAACAAAGAATACACCCAAGTAACTGATGTTAAACTTCTGAGGCAATTTTCCCTAGAGATTCTTTGTGTTCAGGACACCTTATACAAATATAAGCATTTGCACAGCAGTTGTGTCTTTTCCGATTTTAACAGTATATTTAACACTATGTATTACTGTCACAGACATGCCTATACGTGTATCCATCTACACATAATGCATAAATGTATATATATATATACACGCACAACAATATATGCAGGGTATTACATTAATAAATACATATTTTATTTTTTATTAATCTCTGAGGATTGCTTCCACATTATTACAGCCTGGCCATCTCCTCAAGTTTGTAGCTAATTATCTCATTCACTAGTTCTCTGTCTTGTAGGTGCTTGACAGCAAGGTCAAACATATTTTCATATTCATACTAAGACTCTAGTTACTTTCTTTATTCTTATGCTCTCACAAGGACATGGCAGAGTTTTCCAGAAGCTACCTAAGGTGTGATAGCACAACAGATTGAATGTAGAAGCAGTTATGACAATCCACGAATCTTCTACTGAGGCAAGCATTAAAGAGATTTTCAAAATAAAAAAAATGCCACTCTTCTTTTATGTTGGAAAACATCATTGTTTTCTATAAAAATATTGTTTATCTTAACATGTAGTGGATTTATTATCATTTTTAAAAGAATTAATACATAACGATTTTGATAGTTTCTCAATATTCTTTGCTTATATGGTAAATATTGATCGGTATGTCCCTTTTAAGTTCTCAGTAATTTTTAAAAGTTTAAATTAAATCTGAGACAAAACATTTGATAACCCCTAATCTGAATCTTTCCTCTTTGTAGGAGCTTTAATAGTTAGTTCACTGGGTGAATGAATCACATTTCATACGGAAGTATTTGCTGATTTTGTAACGATGAATTGCTACACCTTTTGTTTCAAAGTAGTCTAGGGAATTGTAGAAAATAAAATATACAAACGTTTGGTCCAACAGTTTCACTTCCGGGTATCTAGTCTAGGGAAAGCAAATTGTGATAGGAGATCTCAGGGAGGCCGAGGGTGGGATGTGGGGGGCGGGGATTTAGTAGCTGTATTAATCAGGGAAGGCTACCCTGATCTTCTGGTTAACAAAGAAACACAAAACATCAGTATGTTAACACATAAAAGGTCTAAGTCTTATTTGTGCTGCATGTCCACAATGAGTCAAGGGGGATTTATTTTTTGTCCCACAGGGACCAAGAAAAAATTAAAAACTATTCAGAATATCATAAAAAATAAATTTGTTTATAAATGTATGAGGTCGATTGTGCAATCGAAGAAATAAGGCACTAACACACTAATTATTTTAAGACAATACTTAAACATGCCAAATTCGTGTTGTGATAAAAACTAGATTACTTTATGCTCAGAGGATTAGAAAGAAGTCACAAAAATAATTTAAGGGTTTTTTAAAGATAATTTAAGGGGAAAGTCTACATTATTGCCAACTGCTTATTCTCTTATTTCATCAACCTAAATATCTCCCTTTCTTTCTCTTTGCATAATATTCTGCAAATTGTATCCACACTTGTCTTTTAGATCAGTTAAATTTTAAGAAAAATGTATTTTAGAAGATTTTGGATGGTGTTCAAAAAATAACATTTTTACAAAATTACTTTGACAAACTAGATTTGAAATGTATATTTAAATTTCAGACTAGCAGTTGCTGCCTAGCAGATTTTTTTTAAAGCCAACAAAGAACAAGAAAATTGTACAGATGACAAATTTAAAACTTCAAAACTTTCTTCATCTAACACTCTACTATAGGTACACAGGAAAGTGGATGACATGTTTCTATGCAGTGACAAGTTTTCAGAGCCTCAGATTTTCACTTATTTTTCTATCTAAAATTCCATTTTCAAGGGTAACAAAGATATCAGCAAGGTTTTTCCTTGGAGTTTAAACCTGAGTTAGACACTCAAATTCAAAAGTAATTCACTAGCTACATTTACATAAATAAAAAATATATAACTTCAGAATTATTCTAGATGCCCAAACTTAAGTACACAGATTAATTAGTAGTTAATTCATTGGTTTTATTAATTTTGCTATGGTTAGGTAAGTAAGATTTTTAACATTTGGGAAAGCTAAGTAAAGAATATGAGAAGTCTTTGTATTAACTTTTAAACTTTTTTATAAGTCTGAAATTATTTCAAAATAAAGATGTTTGAAAAAAAGCCTCATTTTGAAAAAAGTATATGTTGGAAGAAAAATATGTATACAAGCAATATATACAAGCATATGAGGCTACAATGTGGTTACATTTGGAACTAGGTAAGGATAAGCAGAAAAAAATGAAAACAAACTTGAATACAAATGAAAATTTAAAATATGAAGGGAAAGGAGAGGTAGATGAAGTAAAGGGGGTCAAATATGTGGTGACAGAAAGAAATCTAACTATGGGAGGCGAATATAAGATATATATATATATATATATATATATGCCTTACTATTAAAGTGTACAGCTAAAACGTATTGGATTTCGTTAACCGTCACCAGAAAAAATAATAAATAAATAAATAAATTTATTTTTAAAATATGATGAAATAGTGGGAGAAATTATTTCATTGGGTTAAGAAAACACACTTGCTATTTAAGAAGGGGAAAAAAGATTAGTTACTACAGAATTTAAATTTATAGAATTAACTGTAATTATAAGAAGCACTTAAAATATGAGATAGAGAAGCCTTATCTAAGAGGACAGGAAATTACAAATGAAAACAGAGAATACGGAAAACAAATAAGAAGTCTAATGAAAGCCTGTTAGAAAAAAAAAAAAAGATAAAACAAATGAAAAAAAACCCAAAGATCAGCACAATAAAAATTAAACATAAGGTCAAAGGCTTTGAATGAGTATATCACAGAATAAACATGGCTAATAAATTGATGAAGTGATGTCTAAATTCACTCATAGTTGATAAACGCAAGTTAACATTGACAGGCTAGTTTTTGGAATCAAATTGGCCAAGAACAAACCAGTTGTATAAATCGCAACGTGGAGGCCGTGCTAGGCAATGCAGTCCCTTATACGACTCAGCGTTTCTCAACAGGGGTGACCATTTGGGGGACAATACATACAGCACTATCCAGCAGAATTCTAAAAGCACATGCTCTTTCTTTCAATAATTTTTTTGATAGGAATTTACAGTATTTTTTATACTCAACAGAACACCAAGGATTTTTATTTCCTAAAAGCAAAAACTCATTGAGTAAAGGGACTATCCATTTGTTCCCTGTCAAGGTCCTAGAACTAATGTTCAATGTTTTTATAGAATCAGTGAATCGGTGAACAAATCGATCAATCAATTGTAGCATGTTTGTAGAACAAAAGCTAAAAACGTGTCCATTTAAATAATCTGCACTACCTCATGCAATATGCAGATTTGGGGGTCATTTTTTCATGAACAAGAAAGATCTGTACATCTCTTAGATCTTCAAGTTCAATGCAGAGTAAACTATGAATTATTGAACAAACTACTCAATAATGTGCCATCGATGCCATTTTTGTTTTCTTTTTATTGTCTCTTCAACCTATAATATGGGTTACTCCCCAATCTTTAAATGAAAATTTGATCACAACTTCTCCAATCTTCTCGCAGATAATAAAAATACCTCGGATTATTTTCAGACAAGTGAGACTGATGTTTCTGCATTAAAACGCCCAGTCCAAAGTCGCACTGAGTTCATCTTATAGTTTTTCCATTTGCAGTGCCCTGTCTCTCCCAGGAAGCCAGCTTCAGCCTCAGGAGCCTGCACTGAGGTGGACAGGGAGCAGGAGAGGGGACAAAGGCGGCCACCCTTCCTCTATACCAGGCTCCAAAGCCTGCTCATTTTCCTTTCCTCTTCACTTTGCTGATGTGCCAGGGGCTTCACTGTGCAGAGGACGTGAAGAAGAAGGAAGGGTGGGAGTGAGGGTAACTGTAGGCACACACCGTGCCCTCTGAACATGGCAGACTCCATGTCCACGTCCTTCTCTCTTGTCTTCTCGGAAGCCCTCTTGAGCTTAGAATGGACAGGAGCCAGCACCAGCTTCCCCCTCAAAAACCCTTGGTGGTTCCTCCCTCAGCCAGTGGGTCGCCCTGGGAAGATACTTCTCCCATCCCCAGACTCACATCCTGAAACACTTTCTCCCATCCCCCTTAACCACCTGAGTACCCAAAAGGGCCATCACTTGCTGCTGTTTATCAAAGACGACAGACTCAAGAGACACCTCATAGAATTAAATCTTCATATTCAAAGTGCAAGAATGAAGTTCATTGCGTGCATGTTAAACAATCTGACATTAAAAGTGACATAAGACTTGACATGTGCTACCGAAATATACAGAGTGTGATTTGGATAATTTCCTTTTAAGCTGTTTTCTTCTTTCAGGCTCAGTCCAGTTAAAACTGTTGTTAAATCTAACATGTTTAGCCAACGTCGATAGCTGCAATCCAGGTATTTGGGACAATAATCCATGTAATAATTTTAAAAACTGGAGAAATGCTGTACTTTTTTCAATGTATAATTATTAATAAATTAATTATTCTAAAATGCAGGTTTTGCTTTTTAAAGTAGTAACAAGCATCATGTTCTATGTGACTTTATATGTCATATATGGTAAAGGTTTTATAAAAATAAACAGCCTGTTCTATAATACTAAACATTGAAATCTGGCATCATGCCTAGCGGTTATTGCTACAGAAGGAAGTGTAGGTTGGTATATGTTTTTAAAAAATCCATTTGCAGCAACACTACAATAATAAACAAGCAAAAAAGTGTCTGAAACTCTTCCTTCTTCTGAACTATCCTAGCCTAGATAGCAACTCTCTGTTCAACAAGCTACAAGGACATAAGACTAAGTAGAGATTTTTAATTATATTTAATTTTTTTATCAATAGAATATTCTTAGCAACTAAGGGGAACAAATTCAATTAATTAATAAAATGAATGATTGATTTAACATCATAAGAATGTACGTACCTATGGTAAAATATTTAGCAAAAGAGTAAAAATGTAAAACAACATAAAGTTAAGCAATATATAGATACTCTCACAATTCATTTGTAAGTTTTTTTCATAATTTCCAAAGTTTATGCAATCAATATCTATTATTTTGTTTTATGGATAATATTCTCAAAGAATTATTTGCTAACTAATATATAAGGGATAATGAGGTGACCACAAAAGCAACACATGGGCACCTCAAGAAGAAAATATTACTAGATGAAAACAGTATAGCTATTTCAAAGTATTTTCCTCATATTGTGTTGATATTGATTTAAAACTGACTTTTTATTTCAGAAGTCTCCAGCATTTTAATGTAAAAAAAAAAAATGCTTTCTACATGAATGTAATATAAAATTCTTATTTCTAGCGATGTGGAATGTGACATATTCAGAAAATCCTTTCCTGGGACACTGGATGACATATTCAAACACGACGTTAATTGCCTAGCTAAAGAAGTAGAAGAACGATCAGGTACCCCAAGTTCATAGGGGACTGGAAACAGGAAACGGAAACCTGAGAGGGATGTAACTTCTGCCACTCTGTGACTTCTTAATTAAAAGGCTGAACTCAACCTCCCTTCGAACGCAGGTCACCTATCCAAGGGCATGCGTGTGAAGACTTGGCAGTGTAACTCCATGTAAAGTTGGTTCTCTTAAGGAATGGTACTCTCAGTGAAAGAATGGGTTTTGGGAAGAAGAAGAAGTTAATCTTTCAAAAATGGAGACACAATATTTTTCTAGCTCTAAGGAGAACAACAAAGAGTCTTCTCTAAGACTCCCTTTCCATACCTGAGGCAGGTAGGCCACGCCCCTGAGTTCATGGAGAGACAAACAAGCCCTCGCTGGAGGGACATGATGAAGACTGACCACAGGGGATTTCTATAGCTGAAACCCCACTGCACATAAATCATAAAAAAAAAATAAGTTTAAAAAGGCAAAACGAAATAAGCCACTAAGGAGAATCCATAGAAATAACAAAGAATAGAGTCAGACATCCCCTCCCACCAAAACTTCAGAGGGTAAAATGTTCAATCGTCAAATGTAAATATGGAAAATGTTCTCCAAAATCAAAATGAAAGAATGTTAAAAGAATAATATCGTAATGAACTGGTGAAAAACTGAGCAAACGTTGGCTATGCTTCTTGAGTCATTCCGGCATCAAGTCTAAAACCCAAAATTTCATCTAAATATCATCCAAATCAGGTATGTGTGAGATTTGAGTATGAATCATCCTTGTGCAAAATTTCTCTCCAGCTGTGAATCTGTAAAAACAGCCAAGTAATGGGATTCTAAAATACGACAGTGGGACAGGCATAGGACAGACATCCCCACTCCAAAATGGAGAACTCTGAAACAAGAAAGGGCTGATGGGGTCTGAGCAAGTCCAAAGCCAAGCCAAGCAAATTCCGGTCGCTCCTAAGGCTGGAGAATAAACCTCTTTGATTCAACGCTGTGCCTTCCAATCTCACTGGGTGGCATCGGCCCTCGCTGTCCCCTTTCCCCACCCCTTCCAGGGCTGCTCTGCCTGCTCAGCTTAACAAAGTGCCAGCCCTGGGGGCCTTGGCCTGGGTGGGGACATCCTAAACCACCGAAACCCAAAACCAGAGAGGCAGCCACAGGCTTTGAAACGAAGGAGGAACCAGCACTATCTCTGGTCCCGCGCTGGCAATGATGGCCTGACATCTGGGATTCTGCTCAGGCATCATTCTTCCGTTTTCTGGAGGCATGAGGCACTTCACCACCCAGCAGGCCTGCGGTCCTCTCTGCTAGAATCCCAGAAGCCCACAAGCCTTCCTCATCTGGCCCCAGGTTGTCGGTGTCCTTTCGTTCGGAATGGCAGGGTCTCTGCATGTGCAGCCTTGTCCCCATTCTTGGCTTCCGCTGAGAGTGTACAAAGGAGGAGGGATAAAGGTTTAGAAGAAATACATTTAAAACCCTGTTATCACTATTCAGCATTGGTCTTTACATCCTAGGAAGTGGATTTAGAGGGAGAAGGAAATGAAATAAAAGCAGAAAAAAAAAATGAAACTAAAGCATCAAATTGCCATTATTCACAGGTGCTTGACCATGAGAGTGTCCACTCAGAAAATTCAAGAATTTCTGAAAACAATTTAAAGTAACAAGGTACTTGAGCACAGTTGTTGGTTAAAAGATAAATATGCTGAAAGTAACGGCAGATTTTAAACCCGGAAGAAAAATTAGAAAAGTCTAAAAATAATACAGTTTTTTAGAATGCCACTTACTGTAGCAATAAAACATAAAATACCCAGGAACAAACATAACAGAGGTTTGCACAAATTTTATGAAAAAAAAGTTACATTTCAAAAGTACTAAATGAATTGAAAGGTTGCCAAATGCAGATATTGGAATACTAACATTTGTTAAGATGTCAGTCAAGCACAAATTGATTCATAATTATATTCAAGCTTCTGAATAAATTGGAAGAACACGAAGACTATTTTATGGCCTTTAGTCAGGAAATGATTTTTTAAAGAAGACACAAGGAAAATATGAACAATAACAGTAATATTTTAAAAGACAGCTTTTAAAAATGCGAAATAGAACTTTCAGACTAAGATATTTATAATATTTACTTCAACAAATAATTTACTTGTTGAAATAATAAAGAACTCCTAAGAATGAAACAACCAATTCAATAGAAAAACTGAAAGAAAAAATATACAATCAGGCAATTCACAGGATAGGCAAATAATCAATACATATTTCAGAAGGTGCTGTCCCCTCCTTTAGTAATCAAAGACAAACAAATTAAAACTAGAGAACAATTAATTTAATGCTAATTGCAATTTAATGCTAAACAGTTTGGCAAAAATCAAGTGTGAAGACATCACGTGCTAGTGAAGACATAAGAGATGGATTTTATATCTACTGTTGGATGTATTAATTGATATATGATCTTCGAGAACCAGTTAGACCATATCTAGAAGTTTGAAAGAAAAAAACCCATACACAATAACTCAGAAATTCCAGACACTGGTATATCCTAAAGAATTGTTCAATCATGTGAACAAGTGACATGTATACAAATGCTCAGAGCAACATTGGTTGTCTTTGGAAAATATCAGAAACCAAAACAATGCTCATCAGCAGAGAAGTAGGTAATAAATTATGATACATTCTTGTGAAATAATTATGTACAATGAAAATTAATGCGTTCCAGTTACAGGCACTCACATTATTAAATACAA
Organism: Macroglossus sobrinus; assembly: GCA_004027375.1. Classification (NCBI taxonomy): domain Eukaryota; kingdom Metazoa; phylum Chordata; class Mammalia; order Chiroptera; family Pteropodidae; genus Macroglossus; species Macroglossus sobrinus. The sequence continues at coordinate 193,861 of PVKZ01002389.1, forward strand.
CTTGAGAAAGAAAAAGGTAGACAACAGAAAAAACATTTTGTAAAGTTTTAAAATATGCAAAAATATTTTTTAAATATGCAAAAAATAAACATATCGTATGTCTGAAAAATGAACATCAAAACGGAATGGGTTATCAGAAGGAAGAGAGATGTGCTTTCTTTGACTGTACTTCAATGTTTAATTCTCAAGTTGAGCTTGAATTACTTCAAACTATAACTCATAAGTATATTACAACCTACATAAAATTTAAATTTTATATACACTCCCCTTTCTTCAAAATATTTAAAATATATTCAAGAATTTAAAATTATTTGAAATAGACAACCCCAACTTGCCACTTTACCTTCAGATACAAAAAAATATTTCAGAAGTCACCATAATTTTGATTATGACTATTCTTTTTTTCTAATAAAAAACAGTGATCTCTTGTCTTTTTTCTATAGATCTTCAGGTAGTAAAATAGTTATTTCTCTGCAAATATTATTGAACATTACTAAAATCAATCTCTACTCCAGCTACCTGGAAATCAAATAAAATACTTTGTGATCTCAACAATTGTAAAATTGTAAAATAATCATAAATGAGTGCCACTTTTATGTGAAAAATAACATATTTGGGCATCACCTTTATCAAATTAATATTAACACGTATTTATTACATTAATACTGATTATCTAGACACTAGCTAAATTTTATATTTGAAGTAACATATGAGAGAAAAACCTGAAAGTTATTAATTAAATGATAAAATATTCAGCTGAAAGTGCATATATGATTTTTTTAGCCAAATGTGGTAAATATAAATCTGTTTCTCTGAAATTAATGAAACATTAATTAGTAATTCAGCAATATATTTGAATGCAAATTAGTAAGTCATTGACTTCCTTTTTAAATATGTATGTGACATTTGCTGAGATTAGTAGAGAGATGAGAAGCAGCTTACAATAGAGTTTATTATAGCATCTATAGATTTACTGTTACATTCTATCTTATTTATTACATTTTATTTCATTACATTTATTCTCAATTTCAAATAATTGTGAAAAGACTTTAACTAATTTTGATAATACATGTTAACTTTTATCTTTTGGAATAAAATATGCATTAATCCAAATTTATTCATGTAACACAATATCCTGTCTTAAAACAGTTTATTAATTCAAAATCTTTTAATTTTCTTTAAAACTTGGGACAAATACTATCCAATAGAACATTGTCTCATCATTTAATAGTGACTGAGCATATTATATCTAGTTTTTAATATGCAAAAAATTTTTATTGCATAAATTACTTTTAGACTGTTAATTTTTTAGGCCGGTTTATGTCACAGCATACAACTGTGACCTCTTCAAAGACATTGAGAACTTCTGATTAATTTTGTAAATAAATACATTTCCACACTTCTCTCTAAAACAAAAGAAAGCAATAAAAAGAATAGAATAGAAAAGGCAGAGGAAAGCCTATAGCCAAGATAACTAGGAAACACTATTAATTTTTAATTTTGAAACATCTTCCCAGGGCCCAGTGGGAACAGGGTAAGCCAGCATGCCACAAGCCGCGCTGGCCTCTTCACCTCTCAGTTCCTGTGTCATTTAAAACTGTGGCACAAAGCCCTTGGCCAGGTGGTCTCTGCTGTGACTTACTGAGTTCCAGAAGGAGCTGGGGAATAAGGAGTTGAATGAGTAACAAACAGATATTGCACTTTTACAGAAAAGAAAAAAAAGGCTATTCATATATCTATGGAGAGAAGAGAGCTGGATTTCTGTGGCTGATAATTTAGGTTAGCTGAATAAGAGGAAGCTTCTAGCTATACACACACACACACACACACACACACAAGGAGGTCTACCATAGTTCCATTATGAACCAGAGAAAACTGCTTTTTCCCCCCTGGGCTACATTCATATCTATTAATGCAATTCATCATATTAACACATTAAAGAGAAAAAAAAATTCACCAAAATAATAACAAAATCCCAAGGAGAGGTGGAAAATTACTTGGAAACATTTAACACACATTTACCATAAGTTGCAAACAAAGACACTAAGAAACTTCTTTACAATGATAAGTGGATCCATTAAAAATGTACAGCCAACTTCATACTAAATGGAGAAACATCTGAAGTATTTCTTTTAACACCAAGAACAAAACAAATGTGACCACTCCGGACAATAGTACGACTTAAAAACACAACCAATGCTATCTTAGACAGTAAGACAAAAAAAAAAAGATAAAATATTTGAGATTGGAAGGAAAAAATAAGACTATCGCTAAGAGAAAATGTATTTATTTAGGAAAGTATTAGAGAAAAAATTCATCCTATATTTCAACCATGTTGCTGGTGATAAGGTCAATATGTAAAAAGAGGTAGCTTTTGATGAAATTAATGTAACATTTAATAACATTTCCTCAATAAAATAAAAATTCCATTTCAATAGCAACATAAAAGAGAAGATACCTGAGTATAAATCTTAACAAATGATGTATCAAATTTCCATGGGAAAAAAATTATAAAGATAACTATAACATGAATATGTAGACGAGTCTTTTCTGCGTTCTTAGCATTTGAAAATGTGAACTTGAAAACCACACGGCACACCTTGAGCCAGTTTTTAAGCATCTTGTGTGATCCTATCCAAACATTTTAAGCATGCTGATAGCTCTTCGACAATCAAGCATGTTCTAAGATTGAAAATAGTAATTCTTCCAAGGTAACAGTTCAAATAATGTATTGTCTAATATTTATTTAATATTTAGGTTGATATAAAACATGTTGTTTAATTTACAGATATAAGTCCTTAAAAACAGCCCAAAGAATGCATAGTGTTTTCCGGCAACAGGCAGGCCCACCAGGCCTCATTTCAGCTTCCCGGAAGGCTCACTTTCTGGAATATTCCCAGATCGGACTGGCAGCTCTTTGGATGTTGCGTTTATCTCCAGCGCAGAAGTGGAGCGGCCACCATTCTGTTGTCCTCCTTCCTTTTTACATTATTATTATTATTTTTTCTTACAAAGCTCCAAAACCATGAATTCCCCCAAGGTGTGCCATTCGGCTTCCTGTTCTGTAGGGCTTCTCAACTTTCTCTCTGAGTGACTGTCTCCAAATTGAATTCTATTCTTAATAGCAAAACCCAAGTCTTAAATACATAGGGACCATTTGCACGAAAAACATACAAAAGAGGCTAATCATTGGACTAAAAGTACGATTTAAAGGGACAATACTTTGCTCGAGTAATGTGACTCCAAATCAACCAATATTTTTAGAGCAAGTTAAAAATTCCCCACCTCTGCCCAGAATAATTTTTCATACATTATTTCAAAGTCACCATTAATTTTTTAAAATTTAATTCTTGTTTAAAGATTTTCTTGTTTACATTTTATCAAAATCAAGGGGTGCTTATTTGTCAACTGATACTTTACTGCAGATACGTGATGTTCTTAGGTGCAAAGTCGACTTGGACTAAAATAATTGATTATAAGATTAAAATATGTAAAATAAAAATCCCGAGGTTGTCATCCATATTCAATTTCCCCCTCTTTGTATGATTGAGATATTTAGAGCACCGAGTTCAGCTACCAGAGGCTTTGGAGGCGATGAAGGACAGAGGAAACCCCACGAGACTCCTTCACCGACAGGACTTGCTGAGGTCAGCTAACCATTCACTTAGGGGCTATCTCCTGGGTGAACTTGTTTCTCAGCTGCTAACTCTGCTACCCTTTGCAAAACTTCTCATCCAAATGAACTGAAGAGAAATGGACCCTCTAGTTAACTGGCTAATAATAAACAACAAGGAAAAATAAAAGTAGGAATAAAAGAACTGTATGTGTTTTTAAAGCAGTGATATCTCCAGTTTTTAATAGTCCATTACATGGTTTAATGAAAATCCAGAAACTCTTTTACTGAAAATGAGTTTTTTTATAGGTTTATATACTTACAGTAAAACATAATATAAACTAGAAAACAAAGTTTGTACGTGCACAGATTTACAGCTCTTTACACTAAGGGAGCATGAAAATTGAATGTGTGGTAAGACAGGATATTTTAAAATTATTTTCAACCAATTTTGGATGTCTTCAAAAAGAATAATCTTTTATAGTTGGAGTGATTTTCTTGTTTCTGGAAGAGAATAAATTCACTCTTCACCATTATCACAGCTACATTTTTTGAACAAACAGGCTTCTCAAAAAATAGAAGCCCCTAAAAAAAATGAAAAAAAATGTTCAGAATGATGAATGTTCAAGAAAGTGAATGATTGACTTTTATATTTACATAAATTACTTTTTAAGGTTTCTTTGTCATCTTCCCCTGGTGGTGACTTAATGTGCTTTCACCCTAAATAATATGACACCAGCTTGTACAGAGTTCATTAGTCTCAAATGCTCTTGCTCAAAAATTTACAAACAATATTACTAATTATTTTATGCTCAGTTTAATAAAACTAAAATAGTTTACCTTTTTTTACAGATAATCTGAAATAATAGTGAGAGCTAAATACACATGAAAGATGCATACTTTACAAAATAATTCCGGTCAATTTACATTTAGTTTCAAATTTGGTTTTTAATTTAGAGACAATGTTGGATTTCTCAAAAAAAGAAATAAATGAACAACATTCTCTTGAAACAATACCTGCGATGTATGCTATTCTATTTGTTATGTGTGACTTTTTTATGGCAACAGAAAGAAAAAATTCTAAAATATTTTAATGAATCAGAAATCTTAAAAACATGCATATTCCAGAAGTGTGAAAATGGTGCTGTCCCCCACCCCACGAGAGTAGCCCAATCTAATGGAGTTGGCATGGTGTGCAAACATCGAAATGATGTGGAACTCATTCAAAAGAAAGCTTACAGGTTTCCAGAATATTAATGAAAAATAATTACAGTCGGATGAAAAATATATTTAAAGGTGATGGAATATGATATCTATACGTGATTCTGAAGAAAGTGAATCTTGAGGAGAATCTTTAATTGTTAGTCATAAAGAACCTTATGAAGATTTTTCTAAGAAATTTCACATGAAGAATAAGAAAGATGTTTCATTTGTACTGTCTGAAACCAATGTTGGTCTGTCTTAATCACCTATATTATCTCATGGACCATTCATTAATCCTCTCATGTCTGTGCAGAATTATATTAAAATAACCCTGGGATTTAAAAAATAATAAAACACTGAAGCTGTTACATCATTTACAAGGTCCTTAAAAATCGTAATCATTATGCATTACATTCTGTTACATGGATAAAACTTAAGGACAAGTATTATTTTAATAATTCAGCATTTTGCATAACAACAATATAGAGACCAGTATAGAAGTAAACACAAATATGATTCTGATAGATCAGTTGAAATGGAAATTGAGAGATTTTAGAAAAATTAAAGTTTGTGAAGAGAGGGTTTTACATATTTAAAAACATGGAGTAATGACATATTGTTTTAATGATATTACAGAAAATGATATTTTAAATAAGTTGACATCTTTATAAATACTAAAGTAAAAAAATTATGGTTGCCAAAGGGTGGAAGGATGGAAATTTGGATTTAAAAAAAAACTACATCAAAATAGCATTTCTCACCTACCAGCAAAAATTCAAAATTCTGACAACAGAATATGTGAGCAGTGCCTTAGGTAAATAGGCACGCACATATATTGTTAGTACAAGTGAAATATGATACACATAAAAATAAGAAGAAAATAAATAATAAAGTCTACCTATAAAAAAATTTTAAGAAGACCTATAAAAATTGCCAAAATGATAACTAAAATTTTACTGTGGTTAGCTACCTGGGACAAATTGACACACTCCCCATTGTGTCCTAAAACACAAAACTGGTATTTAAATTCCTGTGATAACTCCTCAAATTTGCATCTGTTCTGCCTTATTCTTTCTTTTCAGTGGGCAGTCTTTAAGAGTCTGGCTGGCAGCTATGAAAACTAAGAGTTCCTTTGTTACAACTAAAAAACAGGAATCAATTTCTTGAAACAGAACACAGTGCCTACTTTAGACTTCCAAAACTGATGCTGCTTCAGTGATTACGAGTTAATTGATCTTTTCTCCTCTGTGAAAAACCAGCTTAAATCCATGGTTTTCTCTAAGGAAGTTATAATGAGAAATGTTCTCTCTTGGAAGTACATATTTTTAGCCAATCTTCTGAAAAAGGTTTTAAGGGTAAAAGCCTCCATCATTTCAAGTATAAGTTCATTTCCTCAATAATTTTATTCAAATCCGAACCTTAGAAATATTTTTCTCGCCAAGTGCTTTTAAAGTGAAGCTTCAAAGAAAGAGTTTTGGGGAAAAAAATACCATCCACAAGAGTATAAACCTTAGATTTTTCGTGTTTGCCCTCATGTTTTATTGCTGGGAAGAAATGAAATGAAGATGGTGGAGTGTTGTTTTTCTATCAAGAGCTTGGGTATGAGATTTATATATTCGTTTCCTTCCTTTGAGCAATGGCCATAGAGAAAAAGCTATTAAAAAAAAAAAAACATGAAACTCCTTGTGCAGGGTTCATGCGAAAGAATTTAATCTGAGTACCAGGTAGCATTAGGCTTGTAGGTTTCGGACATTTCTGCCTCAGTGCTGTTTTTAAGCAATTTCCTCCTTTTACTGTCAATAAAATTTGGCATAATGACTCTACACACTCCCTTATTCAGAAAAGGGAGGAGTAAATGAAAGCCATTTTCCCAAACTAATTAGATGCTGAAGGTAAAATCACCAAGATAAAGCGAATTCTGACCTCCTTGTAGAAAAAAAAAATGGCACGATTCACATGTAAATCTTGTGTTATTTAGACTCCCATTCTTCATGAAATTTACATTGTTCACAAAAAATCATGGGTTGGGATTGTTTGACTTTCTGTGAATTACTTGTCTTGATATTTTTCTTTATAAAAACATGTGAAGCTTATCAATATTGGAATTTTTTCTTTAAAAATTGGGTGGGAGAAATTTCTAAATTTTATGATTTCTGTTAAGAGGAAATAACACAAGGGAACTGGACCCAGAGCCGTATGTGAAATATGTGAGTAACTTTTCAGAAATGATGCCCACTGAACTGTTTCAGAGATTTTAAATATGCTCCTTAAGCAGAAAATGTTCTGTACCTCCAAGGATAAAAATTTCTCCAATATTTGTTCAAAATTATTTTTGCTTGTTTATTTAAATAGTAGGTTGAAAGTTTTTTTTAATCTTGTTTTTAGCTAATGATGTAACCTACTTAAATGATTCACTATTAAAAAATTGCTATCAGATTTGCTTTTTTATTAAACACATTCACATCCAAACACCATACTTAAAGATTTATGGCTAGAAATGTTGCCCTCAGAATGTTGCCCTAAAACCATTATTTTGTTAGAAAAAAATAAAGTATAGAGACATCAAATGACTTGAACTTGTACCTGGATACCTGCTAACAGAGACTGAAATATAATGTTCACTTTATTATTCAATGATAATGGATGTTACCAATAAAATAGTTGTTATTTTGCTATCGGTTGGTAAGTATTGATAAGAATAATCATAATAATTTATTTCATGTCATTTACCTTTTGTGTTTGTTTTGTTTCGAAGTACTTCCCAGACATCCTTGAAATGATAATGTAGAATGTCTAACGTCAGAAATGGAAAAAATAGGACAGGAAGAAATTGCAGGAAAGAGTCAACAATAGCTAAAGATTCACGTAAGAATTACGTCTTAGATCTCTTGAAAAGAAATTTAATTCCAAGATATTTATAAGTAGTGTACCTATGAGATAGTCTGTAAAATAATTTTTTGTTTAATATCTCCACTGCATGGGAACCTCATTTAGCAGATTTGCTTTCAATAAATTGTGCCATTGTTTTTATTAAGGTTGCATACAATAATAGATGCAAAGACCATTAAAATAAACATTTTTTCTGCCTCATTAATTTATTTGATAACTCCTATTTATGAATGCCAGACTATGTAACCATTCTTTAAAACAGAATTTTAAGTGCAGCAAACGCACTGACTCCTTTCACGAACACTGGCATAACATTAATGCAATTAATGGGATTGTTTCATGATATTATCGGAGTACTCATAAAGTAGCACATGGTGACAGGAGGTCACAAAGATCCAAAAATAATAATTGGCAATTGGTATAAAACCATACTTAGAGTCTCAGGTGTAACGTTGCAATATCTTCTGAATACAATTCCTGAAGGGATAAAACACATTTACAGCAATTAAACAACACTCCCTTTCAGCTCATGAAAGGGTGAAAAATCTATTTTCACAATCAGCTGCAATTATTGGTCCATTATCCGTTTTCCCTCAGAGGGTTGTTCGTGATCTTGGACCTTTTTAATCACATGAGCTCCCAACACTTTAGCCTTAAGGGAATAGCCATCAAAATGTAAAGGCAACTAAGTCATGTTAGCCAATTATGAAGTAAAGATAGAGCCCTCAAGATAGGTTGCCTCCGAATAGTCAAGCAAATGTGTGGAATTAATAAAATAATTCCCAAACTGTACAATGTACAATGAATGAACAAACATATACCAGCTGTATTAATATAAATAAGAAATGGGGAGTTGTAAGAGAAATTGCAAGAATTAAGATATGACAATTTTTACATACAAAATGTAGGGAGGACCAATCATGTGCAAAGCATTATTAGGGCCTGGAGCTGCAGTCCTCTCAAAGTTAAAAACAGAACTCTACCTGCCAAGAAATGTAGCGAAGGGTTCCGACAGGTAACATCAAGGTGAGATGTGATTAACATCTGGTAAGTGGGGCAAAGCATGCTGGACAGTTATAGCCACTTAAATCACTGCTGGCTGGAGTAGCCAGGGACCATTTAACATCAAAGGGAACATTTCATCTGATTTTTATCCTTTCTGGGAGAATCTCGATGATACCTGGTCAAGTTAAATGTATGGCAATGCCTTTTCTGACCCAGGGCAGGGTGGAAAGGCATCCCTAAGACCTGTCCACCTCTCTGTTCCAAGCTATTATGAAAAGATTAGTGGAAACACTAATCTTAGAGAGAGTGCATAGGTACAGCTCTCAAGCCGGCAGGTGTCTGGTGGTAACTAACATAGCATCTTTCGGTATTTATAGAAGCCAAAGGTTGTTCTGTCTTCCTCATATGCTGTACTCCTTGACCTTTCTGGGACAAAGTGAAAACGATTTGAAGTTTCATGACTTAGAACCACTTCTTCCCTCTAGGAAAAGTGACTATATGCTCGTACAATAAATGGAGCCACCTGGGTATATGCTGGCTGAGCTCATAGCCAGCCGTTTCCCCATTTCCTGGAATGTGATTCTACCAGTTAAAAATTCCCAAGATGGGAAAACAAGCGGAGATATCACAACCATGCATTTTGTTTTTACCCAAGAACTTCCTCTCCAGCTATTGATCCACCGGCTTCTCATCCCTCCCTCGAGCCAGCTTTGTTAAAAATCATTACAGGGCACAGTAACGATGGTTGCTAGCATACGAGAGAAAGGAAGTGTCGTTAGGAAGACTAAAAATTCTAATTGTCATAGTCATATAAAACTTGCTCATTTATTTGATAAAGAAATATTCTGGTTAATCAAGGTTTAGTTAAAGGAAACTTTGGAACATTTTATTCTTACTAAATTAAAGAAGAAAGAAGACAGGGCCAATCTTGCATATGTATTTTGTTTATGTCAAAATATAACACAGACCTCATAAGAAAGTGATAACTTAAAAGTTCTGCCTTACAATTCTTTCTATAGTAAGCAAATTTTTACCTTCTTCTGCTCAAGTCAGGATGAGCCACACGTCTTATATCCTGCTTTATTCTTTCTCCATCACTGCAGAGTTAAAATAATTTTTTTACAACTTTCATTACTAATGTGTCTCACATTTAGTACAAAATATTCAAATCTGAGTCACATGTTCAAATTATTATACCACTTAATTTACAATTTATTTAAACTATAAATACTTAACTTTCTCTATTATCTAACTAGATTAAAATACTCACTGTAAATGATATAGAAAATATTTCTGAAGTTATTTCATCTCACTAGCATGGTGCCTTTTCTTATTCCAGTGTAGAAAATTCTATAATTCATTTAAGATTCACTTCAAATCCAAGCTCTGTTCAACATCTTCACGATAGAAATTAACTGCTCTGATACTAGAGCATGGAATATTGTCACAAACCTAACATTTGTCAAAGTTTGCATTTTGCCACTGTCATATTTTATGATTTCTACATAAATATTTGTTTATTGACTCAATTATTCCATTTCTATTGTTAAATAAATACTGTCAAGTATTCTAAATTCTGCAAAGAAGAAAAGATGAGTCAGACACAGATATGCTACTCATAAATCTTTCTGTTCAACATGAAAGATTAAGTAGGTAGACAGATAAATTTGATTTAAAACTGAGCATATAAAGTAACATGAGAGGCTTCAATTAAGAGATATGGGAGCTCATAAATAGAGAAAAGAGAGTATCAGAAGATGATGATGAAGAGTATAGTGTACCACATGGCTGGAAAGTTTGGGCTTTACTCTTGAAAAACAAGATGTTTTCAACAAGAGAGTTAAATGTTGAGTTACATCTTTAAGGAAAAGTAACCCGATAGCGAGGATTCTGTTGAATCCGACTGAGGATGGCTGTAATATAGGTCAGTACTATCCCATGCACAGTTTAATGACAACCCCAATCAGGAAGCGTCAGTGGAAATAAAAAAGAAGACATAAATTTGAGATCTATTTTAAAAGTATATGTAGCTGGACCCAGGCACAGACTATAGAATACAGTCCTCTGCCTGAGGTCAAGTCAGCCCAGATGGCTGATCTTACAGCATTTGCTAGAGTTTTTCAAATAGCCCGTCCAGAGAGTGCACACACTGACTATAGCAGGTGTGCTTTGCAGTGGTACATGGCGTTGGGGTGCTTGGGAACAAAGGGGTTTCTCATTAGTAAGAACCTTCATTGAAAATAAAAATGGATTGCAAGTTAAGGAACTTTTAGATGGATTTCTACCCCTAGGCAAATGGCTGTTACAAAGCTTTAGGCTAATGCCAACAGATAATATAGAAACCAAAAGAAATGCTCTAGAAGTGTATTATGCCAAATAAGTAGTTTTAACCAAAGTTATGAGCCTATCTAAACCTGTAAGGAATAAATCTCTGGCAGGATTTAAAGAGGTCCTTATAAAATACAATCTTTAGTCCCTAACTTTAAAAAGGAATAATTGAAACATTCTGGTCGTAACTTTCACCCAGAAAATTTCTGGCACTTCTAATATAGACCTTCGGTGATAAGAGATATTTGCTAAACCTCTTATCATGGTACAGACACATTGATTACTATCTTAAATCAAAACCAGTGAGAAACTTTTAAAAAGACAGTGGAGGTTATTTTCATGGTGTGCGTCAACTGTCAACAACATAACCATAAAGGTTACATGTGGCCAGGAACCAAAGATTCGGGGTCCCTTTGAAGAACACCTTCAGATGGATATTTATTCAGATTTCATTCCCCAAGGGAACTGAATATGTTTTGGTAAGTATATATTTATTTTCAGGATGGGTTAAAGAATTTCATTTTTGAAGATCTGTAACAATTACAGTTATTAAAAAAAGCAGCTTGATTTTGTTTTCAACTAGGGAATACCAACTTTTATATCAAATGACTGAGATATACAGTTTACAGGACCCATTACAAAAGAACTGTGCAATGCGTAAACATGTACACAGAAACTACTGCTCTTGTTACCGACAACCTTCTGGAAAGGCTGAAAGAACCAATGACATTCTTGCATTAGAATTAGCAAAGTTTTATACAAGGCGCTTTCTTGTATTAAAAGAGACATCAGGGAAACAACTTCGCTTGAACTTCATCAAAAGGGACCTATGACCACCTTCGGATGGATTTTATCCACATCCATTCTCCAGGGGATGCAAATATGTTTTTACTTTTATATCTTATCAGATACAAACTGTTAACGAGAAATATAGCAGTGAAATGCCAAGGAGTCGATCCTTAGGTTCACATTTCACCATTAAAGAATCAGTTCAGATTCCACAAGATTCAAAGACTGTTTTGATAGGAGATCCCACACCGAAGATCACGGCCCTTAATCTTACTGACTGCTGGATGACCGTTCCCCCAGGCAGTTCTGGGTGCATCCAATGAGGCCATAAAGGAATGACAGCTGATGACACTTGCCCTCGCACCTCCATGGGTAAAAGATCTTAAACAAATCCATTTATAACCAGAAAAGGAGCCAATTATTATAATCTATGAGACAGTAAGTTATCCTAAATTTGAATTTAACACCCCTCATAGGAAAGGAGCTAATTACTCGCCATCTAGAAAACATTAACAGAGATCCAACTGTGAAACCTGGCTAAGGCAAGGCTTCGGTTCTGACCTTAAGTAATAAACATCTTTGTTCTTGGCTCCCCATGTGCCCCTACCAGATGCTGCTTCCATTGTGTCCAGGATACTAGGACCCATTTGTGTCAAACTAAAACCTCCTAAACTTTAGAACAGTATTTTGAGATTTGCCTGTACACAGAGACATTGATCCCATAACTAGCCAAGGCATGAGCTCCAAAACAAGGCGATTCTTAATTATTTAGGCACTCCACCTGGGACACACACTGACTCATTGGTTATGTGAACAATGAGAGCGATGTTCTCGGTTGGAGATGTATGTTGTGGGTGGTGATGCAGATAGAAAAGACTATAAGAAACTTATTACTAACTCGGGCAAGTGTTATTGATGAGAACGCTTTTGCCTTAGATGGAATATAAATCAGTCTCAGCTTGTTGGCAAAAGTCATGATGGACAATTACATTGCCTTAGATTTCTTATTGGCTGGTCATGGTGGTATCTATACTGTTGCTAATACTTATGTTGTGTTTGGAGCAATGAAACAGGCGAGGTATAGCAGACTATACGTTGCCTTAAGAAAAAGCTATTTGGTTCTTTGAAGTTGATTCTCTTACCCTGTGGGATCTGTTCTCTTGGCTTGGGTTGGCTAATTGGAGCTACCGGTTCCAAAGCATCTTACAGGGAATGTTATTTGTTCTTGTTTCTCTCATAGTTGTCATGATGTTGGTCTGTTGCGTTTTATCCCAGAGTCTTAAATTCTTCTGTGTAGTTGTTCTCTTGTCAGATGATCACCAAGGTACCACAGCAACAAAAAAGTCAGAGATCCTTCAAAATACAGTTGACTAAGGAGACAAATGGACATCCCCAAGCAGTAAAGATTTACGTCTTTAGCCTTCCCTGAATTAGTCAATTTCTTATAAGCCAGAGAGTAATGCAAAGGGGGGCGGGGAGGATGGGATTTGAATAGAGAAATGAATATTTAAATACAAAGAAAAAGTGACTAGACCATATATAATAATAGAACTCTGACCCCCAACCTCTGTAGCTACCAGCCCGGGAAGCCAAACACCAGCCTCTGAAGCAATCACCTCAGAATCGTCAGGACCTGTTCAATAGTTGCCAGCTGTCCTGTATTCTGCTTCCACCTCTAACTCAGGACGATTTACTTCTAGTTAACTCACCCCCAATCAGAGCACACCTGATGCCCTCCTGATTTTCACGGTAGCCTTCCCACTCCCCACACCGACTTTGCCTCTGCCAAATGCAGAGTATACACCTTGGGGCAGCCATTGTTTTATGCTCTGGTTTAGTCCAGACCCTCTGAGTAGCAGGTGTCCAAATGGAATGAGACATGAAGCGATGTATTGTGGGAAACACCTGCGGAGGGAAATGGGCAGAGAGCCGGAGAAGGCTGGGAGAGGTCTCAGACGGTGATACTGATCTGATCCATGGGAAAGAAGGAAAGAAGGAAGGAGGGAAGGAGAGAAAGAGGGAAAGAGGGAAAGAGGAAGGAGTGAAGGAGCAGGGAGGCCTTAGATGGTAGCAATGAGAACTGTTCTAAGATTTTGATAAAGCCAAGGAGAGTCTTCAAGACTTGAATCAATGGCCTTGTGTGTCCCTGTCACACTCGGTCACAGGCCAGGAGGAGCCTACCTATGGGAAGCGTGGTCTCAGGGTGAATGCATTTTGGGTTTTAGGGTGAGGCAGCTGGGGCCTTTGACTAGCTTTGCTTCACATGGTAGAAGATCCAAAATGTGTTTTATGGGCTGAGTCATGTCTTCCCATGATCTGTGTTGAAGTCCCAACCTCCAGTGCCTTAGATTGTAACCATATTCGGAGATAGGGCTTTTTTAAAAAGAGACGATTAAGTTAGAACAAGGCCATTAGGATGAAGCCCATATCCCATGCAACTGGTATTCTTATAAGAAGAGACACTAGGGATTCACGTGCACAGAGGAACAGCCGTGTCAGGACACAGAGAAAGCGGCCTTCTGCAAGCCAACGAGAGAGCCTCTGGAGAAAGAGAACTTTCCAGAACCCCAAGCTCAGACTTCCAGTCTGAGATATTTTGTTATGGCATTTTGTTATGGCAGCCTCAGTACAAATTCATACAAAGTACATTTTCGGGATATAAGCACTATAAAATGTGTGTGGCACGTGTGTGTGTGTGTGTGTGTGTGTATGTAGATTCATTTCGTCCTCACAAAACCCTCTGAGCTAGCTACTGCTGCTGTCCTTCTTCTGCATTAGATCTCTAAATCATAGCATTCCCTCTCCTTCTATGTTATGCTTCTGTATCATTAACTTCAAGTGTCTCTCATTTGGCTTTTTAATTATTTTTTAAGAGTTTAGGATATAAATAACAAATGTATTTAAAAAAACATTTTTATCTTTTTAGCAATGTGAAAAACCTGTAATTTTAAAACTAAATTATTTGATTTAGCAATCCAGTTTGCCTTAATTCCATGCTAACCTGTGTACCTGTGAAGGTATTTATTTTTTGCATCATCAGTGTACTTTAGTTCTGTGCATCGTGTTTGCTACTCAAGAAGTCTTCTGCTTAGACTCCTAACATTTTATAATAAACAAATAGTATGAAAATTATAATTGTATATATTTCTTTTTATATTTTTATTAAATTTATTAAATTAAATTAATATGATTTATATATTAGATCTCATATCACATGATATAATTTATATCATATAATAAAAAAATTAATATCACATTAATTTCCCTTGCTTCAATAACATTTCTCCTGTTAGAAAATTAAAACAGCTAATGGCTTGACCTCTGCGTATTTCTCCAAATGTATTCTTATTATAGATCTTGTGCTTTCCCAAGATGATATGGTATAGAATAAAGACCCTACATTAGCCTACACTAGGATGCAGAACTCCAGTGTTCTCTCACTAACTCCTTCTTGTCTTTGGGAAAATTCTTTTTTTCCTGGGCCTCTAGTTTTTTTGTCCTTCCTTCCTTCCTTCCTTCCTTCCTTCCTTCCTTCCTTCCTTCCTCCCTCCCTCCCTCCCTCCCTCCCTCCCTCCCTTCCTTTCTCTCTCTCTCTCTCTCTCTCTCTCTCTCTCTCTCTCTTTCTTTCTTTCTCTCTTTCTCTTCTTATCTGTGAAATGAAGATCTTGGAGTAAATTATCCTTAAGACAGCACAAGTGATGGGCCTGAACCGAAACACCACCACTCCCATTCTATGCTACCGACACCGTTTCCTACAAACTTCCTGTCACTTGGCAACTTGCAATTCTCACTGCTGATCTCTTCATGAGAACTTTGCAACTCACATAATCTTCTTGGTTTAAACAGGAAAAAATGAAGCTTTACATCAAGAATTTCAAAAGAGCTGGGGCCTTGTTCAGCACAGGAAGCTCATGTAAAGGAAAAATAACTCACAGGTGAATATTTATTAATTAGTCCTAAGGATAAGCTGGA
Organism: Macroglossus sobrinus; assembly: GCA_004027375.1. Taxonomy (NCBI): domain Eukaryota; kingdom Metazoa; phylum Chordata; class Mammalia; order Chiroptera; family Pteropodidae; genus Macroglossus; species Macroglossus sobrinus. The sequence continues at coordinate 209,660 of PVKZ01002389.1, forward strand.
GTAAGACACTTTTCTGCCCGATAAACCTAACATAACATATTTAAAACCTGTAGTATTTTTACCAATAAATTACCTTTAAATGTGAGTTTATAATGTAATTATCTTGTTAATATTAAAATTTTATTTATTAAAAAAAGATTTGGTAGTTACCCATTGGGAATTATATAAGTGTAAAATTTTTCCCATTTATTTATTTATTGTTCACTGGTATTAAGGATTGCAAAAATCTCTTATGAAAGAGACTGAATACTCATTTTTAATTATTGCGTCTACTTTTATCAATGTATATTGAAACCACAAAACTGAATAAAAGCTGAAGATAATTTCATGTGCAAAAATCAGTTTAATAACTGTCATAGCTTTATAAACCTTGGTTTAGTATTCATGTTGATAACTAAAGTACATGTCAAATATTTCCTTTGCTTCCAGTAATCACATTTGCTACAGTATTGAGAGCAGAAGTACAATGCTAACTCATTTGTAATTTCTTCCAAGTGTTCTTTTTGATTATGTGGCTTTTCGTTGTAATTTATACTAATAGAAACAATACTGAAACTCAACAGCTTTTCTTGTAGTGATTGGATTTTTTATATAATCCCAAACATATTTAAGTCTATTTTTAAAAGTATGCCTTCACCAAATATATTTTTTAAATTGCTAAATGTGATCTAACCTAATTATCATTTTATATCAAGTTCAAGTATATGAATATAAAGTACGATCTTTCAGAGTCCCACAAAGATCTGAACCCTTATTCCCAAGCCAATTCCTATGAAAAAGCTATAAAAGCCAACAAACACACTAGAATCTGGTAAATAGTTCCTTGATAAATGATGGTGATAATATTATTGATAACTTATAAAACCACTCACAGGGCACTTAATAAAAAGCACTGTTCAAAGTGTTGCACTGTCACTGAATCCTCATAGCACGATGTGATCAGGGCAATATTGTTATTCTTCATGGAAAAATGAGAAAACTGAGGTCCAGCAAGATTTTTGTTAGTCGCCTCTGGCCATGCAGCAGGTCTACACAGGTGACCCCAGATTTCAGCCTGGATAATTAGAATTCAGGGTAATACCTGTTAGATCTATTGTGAAGGACATTTATCTGTATAATTCAATTTGAGCCTCACTCAAAAAATCATAGAAGGGGTATTATAAACATTAGAAAGGTTAGATTCAGTTTGAATAAGTTTGTCACCTGCAGGGATTAAGAGGCTCATACAGAATTAGACCATCTGTCATCTTTATGGAGACTAGCTCATTCTGGTTTAAAAGAGAATATCCTGATGGAACAGGATTAAGAAAACTGGCCTTGCCCTCTTTTTACCCCTTACTTAGTTCTAACGACCCTGGCCTTCACCTTTTTCTGAAATTCACTCAATTTTCTCCTTATTAAAAAGAACAAAACCACTAAAATAGATCATTTCTAAAGTTACTTCCCAGTGCCAAACCCTTTCTATTTGTATTAAAAGCTATAAAATATCTTTCTAAAAAGTAGCAAAGGCACAAGACAATTTCTGATTATGCTACCCCCAATGAGGAAAATAATTTTATTCTTTTAACTATAGGTTATTAATGTATGGAATTTGCTTTAAATAGCACCTGTTATATATGAAACACAAAAATATATAGTTTAACTGTAAGACTAACATTTTATAAGTGTGCTATAATATCCCCTGATAGAGGAACAGGATTTTTCTTTTAATTATAAATTGCCCAGGTGACCGACCTCTCTCTGTCCAAGAAAACCATTAACCACAGTGAAAAATAGCTTCTGGAAATGGCTTTAAAATAATACTTGATTTAAAGCAACAATCATTTCCAATTTTGCTACATAACTCCTTTCTGGACCACCTTTCATTCTCCTCAGGGGCCCGTATTGACAATTCCTAGCTGCCTCTTACCTGGGCTATGGGTTTGCCTATGGGGGTGCAGCTTGAGTACAGATCAAGGCTCACACTTGGGAGAATCTTGATCATTATTTATTAATGTTCACGGAGAAGATGCTTACTGGGAAATGCAGACATAAAGAAGGGAAGAGGTGATTTAAGGTAATCATACTTCCCTAGGCCCTAGATAACAATTATCTTTGAATACAGGCCCATTGAAATGCACTGTTGCTGCCTGGATGTTATATATATATATTTTTTAGATAGCTTTATTTAGATATAATTGACAAATCATAAAATATACCCATTAAAGGATACAGTTCAATGGTTTTCAGGATATTCAGAGAATGTCATTGCCCCCAAAGAAACCTTTTATAGTCATGCCTCCTTCCACTTTCCTGCACCCAATCTCGCAGCCTTAGGCAATCACTAATCTACTTTCTGTCTTGATAGATTTGCCTATTATGCCCATTTCAAATGAATGGAATCATACAGAATGTGGTCTTTTGCGTCTGGCTTGTTTCACTTAGCATGTTTTCATTTCTTCATATATTGGTACCTTATTTGTTTTTATTGTTGAATAATACTCTTTTGTATGGATATCCTGCATTTTGTATGCTGGCTGGTAGACATTTGGGTTGTTGTTTCCATTTTCTAGCTGTTACAAATGATGTTGCTATGCGTATTTGTATCCAGGCTTTGGTGTGGACATATATTTTCACTTGTTTTGGATAATTAAGAGTTGGCCCTTTTACCTAGATTCCTGGCCTTGGGTTGAATTGCTAGATCCTACGGTAATTCTGTTGCCACATATTGCACACAAGAACTGTGTGAGTGAGTGTGTATATGTGTGTGTACTCCATGTGTGTTGGGTGGTACCTGGGGGTACGATGGAGTGTTTTTGAATGAGATGAAAGGAATAGAAGAGAAATCAGTCAATGGACAGTAAATATAAATATAGACTTATACTTTAACGATAATTATGTTTATTTTGTATTTCTTTACCCACGATATAGGCATATAGAGGTGGCATTTATAGTTTATGATATTTTTTATATATTAAGTCAAAAGCATAATTTCTAACTATGTCACCTAAACAATACCCAACTCTAAATTCCATGTATCACTTATTCTAATGACAATAACAACTTTGTGACATTAAAGTCCTCTTCATTCTTCGATATATGCTTTTTGTATTACTCAGCAAGCATGCCATTGTTTTCTTTATCCAGCTCACATGCTTCTTGGATGAGAAAGACCAGCCTGACCACTGACTGTACAGAAAGAACTGGAATAACATCAGATTCCATTAGCTCCGGAGTGGGCATGGTGAAGCAAAGCTTGGGAGAGGGAGACACACCTCAACGTCAGTTTATCCATCCTTGCTCGCCAAGCTGAGGATGGGGTGCACCTAGAACACTGAAAGTGGTTAGATGACAGATGAGGAGTTAGTGAGGTGAGTTAGCATGTTAACAAATTCACTACATCCGAGAGCAGATCAATGCCATTCGATGTGAATGTCCAGCAATAGGCAGGCTTCCAAATAATAAGCTTCTTTTTTTTTAATTCCTTCACTTACCTGTTAGTTGAAAATGCAAATTCAAGTCATTGCTGTTTTGATTTATTTATTTTTATTTATTTTTTTAGAATCAATTGAAGCAAAATTAAAACAACACTCACACACACGAAGTCCTTAGGACATTACCACAGCTTATATTACTTTAGTAATAATAAATAATGTTTATTCTTACATATACGACTCTTAGATGTGTGTTTTACATTTAATAAAATTTAGTTTCTCAAAGCAATCTTAGGAATTAGGTATAATCTTTTGTCAGCCTTCCACCCCTTTTTAAATTAAATTTATTGGGGAAACATTGGTTAATGATCATATAGGTTTCACGTGTACAATTCATGTCCAGAACCGAATTTAGAAATGAAGAGGTGAATACAGTAAAAAAAAAAAAAAAAAGAATGAAGGAGCTGGTGTTTGATGTATTAAGCAAATTCACTCAAAATTTATAATCGAGCATGAAAAACGTTTGAATAAATTAGAGCAGGCGTCCCCAACCCTCAGCCCCTATACCAGTACTGCTCTGTGGCCTATTAGGAACTGGGCTGCACAGCAGGAGGTGAGCAGAGGGCAAGTGAGCAAAGCTCCATCTGTTCTGCAGCTGCTCACCAGGACCAGCATCATCAGCTCCACCTCACCTCATCAGGCGTTAGATTCTCATAGGAGCACCGGTCCCTGGTGCCAAAAAGGTTGGGGATCGCTGAATTAGGAACATCAAATTTATGACAACATTTTTCCAGAAATACATGTAATATACATTGCTAAGTAAAACGCATTTGAATTACTTATTGTTAATTTTCCCTGGGAACTAGAACTGATAAAGCAGAGTGAACTAGGTAAACACGATGTGGTTGAATATTCCTTCTTTAGAGCAAGAGCTATTGTACCTTTATCTATTCAAGTTGAAATTAAATTTTTTTACAAGACTTTAGGATACTGATAGCCAAACAGTGTAGATAAATAAGATTAATTTATACTTAATTTATACAATGATAAGTCATATGGAAAGAGAAAGTATTATGAAACTCGAATTTAATAGACACACGTCAACCTGAAAACAGGTCTCTTAAAGATTGGCGATACGAATTCATGAATTTTAGTAACAACATTCAAACCTATTAAAAAATAATTTAGGAGAGTTTAATTGTGTTAAGTCAAAACTTCCAGAGGAGAGCACAGAGTCGCGGGAGGGGGACAGTTAATGAGGAGCAGAGACTGCACAGGACTTGAATTTCATGTCCAGTGATATCAAGATGAAGAGAACCGACCAGGCAGGTGGGGAATTAGATGAGCTGGTGGTGTCAGCAATGCTCCCCTGGTAGAGAATTAGAGACCAGCAATAGTTAGCAAATCCCATCTTCCCTCGAGGACACTGGGAGGAAAGGTGCCTGATCAGGTCCAGGGGGGTGGGGAGTGGTCAGTTTCATGGACACTAAAGCTGGGAGAAGCCGGCACACACCTGGACAGGGCACCACTGTCCAGAATCCGCGGGCTCCCGGGCTGGACTTGCTCAGGTCGTCACTTTCACTGGAGGGAAGGATGTTCTCTGTCTCGCCACCGAATTTCATTTTGTTAACGTTAGACCGTTGTACTCATCTCCTGAAATATGTTTGGAGGTTTTCTGTTGTCTTTCAATTCTTTTCCCGCATGTCCAGCCTGATATTAGGCTTTCTACATGCATCTACATTCATCCGCTGACAGGATGAAACACGGCAAGGCCCCTTATGGAAAAGCATCTTTTCAGGCTGACGTCTATCCTTTCAATGACCCTAGAAATCCATTTCACGGAAATATCCTGCTCAGTATATTTTATTCTTTTTTTTTGTCTAGCGTGTTCTGCAAAAATTTTTATTCTATGTCCTGTAAAAATAAAGATAGATGAGTCCAAAGGAAGTCTCCTGAACTGTACCACTGGAGGGAATCATGTTACAAAAAAGAGAAAGGAATCTTGATGTTGTGTGTGTGTGTGTGTGTGTGTGTGTGTGTGTGTGTGTGTAGCTTGAAAGCTGAGACACTCAAGTAACCTAGATAGATAAACTCTTGCTTGGCGATTGCTAAATGTTCAGAGACCAGGGTCATTTATTATGGGCCTTGTAATGACACCTGAGACTATCACGGCATCTAAGTGCATTAACATTTACATTATTGCTCTAAGTTATCACAGAAAGGTTTAACTGTATTTTCCATGACCTGCTTAATAAAAAGAAAATGAGTTCTTCGGAAACGTTTTGCACAGAGTCAGTTTTGAATGTTTTTCAGAATCTTGACATATATTGCCAAGTAGCCACTGTTATGATATAAAACTGTTATGATGATGTGTATTTCATTAGCATTTCTCCATTCTAACCAACACTGAATATTGTAAGTGAGGAAGACAGAAAATTTGATAGGGGAATATTGGCATTGCAAAGCCATTTAAATTGTGTCTGTTATTTCTAAGCTTATTTCTATGACTACCTTTTTCCTATTTTTATGTATTTCACATATTTATTTTTAGGTATTATCATTATTCCATAGCCACATGCACAATCAGTAATTTTGAGATTAAATCAAGACACGGCTTATTTATAAGTTAAAAAGAATAAAAATGACAAACATCTATTTACCCGCCATCCGGTTTAGGAATGGAAACCTGAAATAGGTCCCAGACACTCCTTAAGTAAAGCAGCAACCCCTGCCAGGGACACGTTTGCTCCTGGTGGTACGTCCCAACTCTCCCGGGACACTGTTCAGTATAAGGAAGCCACTTACCATATGGGCGACTTCCATATATGCTGTTTCCCTAAGCATCCTTGTGCTTACTTTTACAGAGTAGTATCTGTTTCCATTCTTACTTTCATATAATTTTGCCTTTGCATTTGCCTTTAGCTTCTAGTAGTCCTCATACAATAAGGTCTTCCTTGTTAGTCAACCTGTCAACATCTTCCTTTTAAATGGAGTGTTTCAACTCTTACCATTCAACATCATTATTTATAAGGCTGAATTTAGATGGACCATTTTATTTTATTTTTCTGTTTGTCTCTTCTTTTTCCAGTCTTCTGTTTCGCCTTGCCTGCCTTACTTTTTGGATTACTTGAATCTTTTAAATAGTCTATTTAAATGGTCAACTATTGCTACCAATATCTCCCTGTATTATTTTTATTATATGTTACTGCAGGAAATAACACACCACTTTCATGAAGATATAGAAGACTGTCGACCATGTAAGTCACTTTTACCTCCAACTAACACATATGTCATAGTTGCTAAATGTGTTATAACTGTATATCAGAAACCACACAAGACAATGTTAAACTCGTTGTTTTAAACCATCATATATGCTGTATCTAATTAAACTTAACAGAAGAATATAATCTTTTCTATTTATCTGGATATTTCTTATTTCTGTTGCTCTTCCTTATTTCCTAAAGGTTTTCCTGTGATATCATTCCCTATCATCTGAAGAACTTTCTATAACTTTCTACTAGAGCAAGAAGCTAGCAATAAATTTTACTTGTTTCCTTTCATTTCAAGATATCTTTATTGTGTCATCATGCCTAAAGGATATTTTTAATGAATTTCAAATTCTGGATTGATATTCTTTTCTTTTACATTTAAAGGATTTTGTTCCATTGTTTTATGCTTTCATAACTGATTTTGAGAAAATTATGGTTTTTTGTAATTATTCTTTTACTCTATGTAACATATTGTTTTTCACTACTTGCTTTTATGAGTTTTTTAAATCATTAATGTTCAACAAATTTTTTGAGTACTTTTTTCCTTTCTTTATATTGTTATTTTTCCTTTTTTCCCCATACCTAATATTTTTTTAAATGTATTCTGAAATTTTTAGAGACTATCTTGAACAGGCACTGGGTTATGTCATTTTTCCTCAAAAGTATTGAGTTTTATGTTGATAAGGAGCAAAGTACCAATGAAACTGATGCTCCAGGCCCTGATTTTAGGTTTTCTTTAAAGAGGCCTACTACAGTGTTTTCTCCCCATAACCTCGAGGGTGTAGCCTTCAATTCTAAAGTGCAGCTAGCCTTATAATATTCTTCGTAGTAGTAGTAGTAGTAGTAGTAGTAGTAGTAGTAGTAGTAGTATTACATTGCTAGGGCTGCCATAACAAAATCACATAGACTTGGTGCCTTAAATAATAAAAATTTATTTTCTCACAGTTCTGGAGCCTGGAAGCCCAAGATCAAGGTGTCAGCAGGGTGCGTTCCTCTGAGGTCTCTCTCCTTGGCTTGCATACTGCCGCCTTCTCTCCGAGTTCCCATATGGTCTAATCTCTGGTGTCTCTTCTTATAAGACACTAGTCCTATTGGCTTTAAGGTCCCATGTTATGAGCACATTTAACCTCAATTATCTCTGTAGGGGCCCTATCTTTAAATATAGTCACACTGGCGACTTAGGAGTTCAACATATGAATTTTGAGGGAACACAATTTATGATGCCACATACTCTTATCAGATCTGGTTTCTCAGCTCAATCTTTGACTCTTTTATAAACATTCTCCTATCTGATCTGGTTGGGCCAGGTCACCAGTTTTCATAGGACTGAACAAGTCCCAGGATTTCTGCTCAGCTCATTGCTCCCCAGTAATTTCTCCTTACCTAGTTTTTTTTTGTTACACTCCCAAGAGGGATTTCTATGGAAACTCCTGGATTTTTCTCTCCATCATCCTCCTTCTCCAGTTTCCTCTCTCTTACATCACAGCCACCTTAGGAACCCCAAATTCTAATTTCTGCCTTCACTGTCCAGTGAAACTCTCTCTTTTGCTCGCATTCTATATAAATGCACCACACCCCAGATTTTTTCCCTTGGAAGAGAGTCTTGTATAGGAAAGGTATCCTTTTCATACTTCCTTTGTCTCAAGGATAGCAGCCTCACATTGGCTCTTGTCCACAATGCCTGTGACTTATTGTAGTGATATATTTTATACGTGACATGATAGACTTTGTAAATCCTAGAAACATCTCACAGGTTTTGATATACGTATGTTGTTTATATTTTATGTGAAAATAATTCAAATAATTTTTAAAGTAGATTTATAGTGAAGTAGTATAGATCAAGTTCCTAATAGGAAGGATTTTTTGTTTTCTATATCTCCTTAGTTATTAATTTTTTACTTAATTCCACTGTGGTCTAAGAATATACTCTGAATGATTCCAATCATGTCAAACTTGTGACTTGCCTTATAATCCAGCATATGGTTATTTTGTCACATATTACATGTGCACTTAACAATATTTTTACATAATGGGCTAAATAAAATTTATTATTAAAATTGTTATTATATTTTAAAGTTCTTCCCAGGGGATTCTTTCTCATAGATTCTAACTTTCTGGTAAAATTATCTATTTCTTTTTCATATTTTTTCCCTCTATTTCTTCCTACATTTCCATATTCTCTTGAACATATCGATCAGTTCATTTAAATAACTTATCTGCTGACGCCAATATCTACATCACCTATGGGTCTATTTCTATTACATATTTGTTATTGGCCATTTGTTCCTGTTCTTATATAACTGTTACTTAATGCTGGACACTCTCTATTAAATGACTGTGGAAATTTGCCAAAAATTCATTCTTTCCTGGTCACTTCTAATCCAAACAGGAACTTAGCTGAATTGAGCTGGGCCACAGTACTAATAAATGTCCACCTACCTCTTTCTTTCCCAGCTCCCAGCGAGCAGTTTCCTGGGGACTTTAACTGATGTGTTTCCCAAGGTCTCTGTCGCAAGAAGGTCCTGAATGCGAAAGCTTTTCTCTTCTGCACAGCAAGACTCTGAAAATTACATTCTGATTTTTAGAGACTCAACTTTGTAGCCTTGTGCAGCTTCAGAAATTAGCAAAATTTCGCAGGGAAAACCAGCCATTTTTTTTTTCAGCCTCAGTTCTGTTTCTTCCTACTCACTGGGATCTTGATCAGGTTTTAATTTAAAGTCCTCTGAGACCAGCAAAACCTCTGCTGGCATCTGTGTCTCCAACAGTGGCCCTCTGCCCAGGAAAAGTCTCAAATCTCAGCCTCTTTCATTACATCCGGAGTTGGCAAAGGTTCCCAGGGAAAAAGCAGAGATCTACAGCATTAATTCGACCTCCACATCCTCTTCTGTGCAGAATCTTGGCTCCTCGGGTCCTTCTGTGCTTCCAAAGATTCTGATACTTTAGAGATATATTTTCATTTTTTTATTCAAGAATTAATTTCTTGATTAACTTCAGTGGAAACTTTGAGCTGCCATAAGTAATTTTGTTTAACCTAGAAATAGAAATTGGGTCTATTTTTCAATTGGGGTGTTTATTATTTGAAACGATTTGAGAAAATCGTAATTGAATCTTTATTATCATGGGAGAAACCATGTAATAACAGCCAAAATGTGTAAATAGAAAATTGGCTGCGTAGAGAATGATCTAACCTTAGCATAGAAAAGTGTACTCATAATGAAAGGAATGAGAAAATGACAGAAATAGAATTTTAACTGAACAAGAGGATTGTACATTTGTGAATTACAATTCAATCAAAATGTTTTCGTTCTGGGTCACGAGAATATTATTTATCCCCCAATTTGCTGAATTTCCTAATTTATTTTTGATGAGAATTTCTTGCTTGTATAATAAGCAAAAGAAATGTTCAACAAAATAGTTACATAAACTTAATGCTTACTTATTTAGAAATTTTATTAAGATGTTTTGATCCCTGACAATTCTTCAGGGAGAAAACAATTGTATAAAATAAAATGAATTTGACTGGAAGAAATATAAAATATAACTGAGAGAATATGGGAACTATTTGATAACATTATTATCAACAGATAAACTAAAGTAATAAATTGTATGAAACAGCCTATCAAACCATATAAAGGTATATACCATCAAGAAATATAACCAATAGAGAAGCCATTTGACCTTGGTCTGGATGTTATATAAAATTCCTAAAAAGTCAGTGAAAGCAACAAACACAACCAGTTTACACAATGAAGATCGGTGTCAATTCTCATCATTAGTCTGCAAGTTACAATTATCTGCATATGGAAAAAAAAATCCAGTTAATGTTTATAAGAAAAAAAAAGAGTAGGAGAATTATTCATTGACAAGATGGTATCGCCTCTGTGTTTTGATGACTGAATAAGATATGTGAAATCAGAAAATAAGTGTACTTTTGTATTACTGCTAAAACAGCAGAAGTAAAAGGACATTCTAATGTCATCACTGATATTAGCTGTCATTTATTAGTTGCTCGCTGTGTGACAGATGTAGTGCCTTTTGTTTTCCATAGATTGACTTATTCGCTTAATCCTCACAACGATCTAAGAGACAATATTTTACTTATCTTATAGGTAATAAAATGAGAGCTTCAAGGGTTTTCATGAGCAAATTGATTTCAGAATGTGCACTATTTATAACCTTGAAAATAATTCTGGAATGCGTAGAAAATATTAAAAAGACCAGTGATTGAAAATGAGTTCTTTATTTTGGGAGATAGTGGAAAACTCATTGAGTGATGTAGAGTAGAATCATTATGCGAAACTTTGAACTTGACTTCACTTACTGGTCAGTGACAAAAATTTCATATCACTCATTGATTTATCTTCTAGTACATACGATTTCAGACTACATTCATGTACTTTATTAAACTTTAAAAAATTATAGAAAACATACTACAAGGGAAATATTTAAAGTGATACAGCTGTAGTAAGCAGAGGGGAGAGATTACGGAACACATATATCCAAGAGTACATTTGGCTGCACATAAAGGAAACCAACTACCATGGCTTAAAAAAATGAATGTTAATGTTTCTCTCCTAATAAGAAGCTCAGGGAGCAGAAGTCCCCAGCTAGTGCAATGGCTCCAGGAATTTTCAAAATCTTGGGGCTCCTTCTATCTTAGACTCAGCCACCTTTCCGTCTGTGGCCGTCACTGTCTTGGACAATGCACAGTTGCAATGTAGCAGGTCCCAATCTGGCCCGCAGTCTGCAATCCAGACTGTAGGAAGAAGGAAGGAACGAGACACAGTGCGGGCTCCACATTCACACGAACTGCTCCCACGTTTGGGTCACTGACTACACTTGGCAACAAGAGAGGCTGGGACATGTCTAATCGGTGGTCACATGCCACTCCACATACAACTCGGTCCTCTACAAAAGGAAGATGGGTAGGATAGATATTGGAAAGGTGATCGGCAGTAATTTTGACTTAATCAGAATGTTTTGGCTTAATCAGAAGAGTGAATTGAAAAAGTAGAGGATAAAGGAATCTGAAAGGCCAACTCTAAGTTCTAAAGCAAAACAATACAATGATAGTGATATGGACCCTAAAGCCTAACCCTAAACCCTAACCCTAACTCTAACCCTAATCCTAACCCTTAATCCTATTATTAGGACTCTGTGCCAAGCTCTACACTCCACATTTTGTCTTCTTTACATGTCTATACAATCCAATAATGCCTGTCAACCTAAGTTCAATTCTGATCAATAATGCTGAACCTGCTCTATGCCTGACCAGCCTACACTGAATCTAGACATGTTAGTACCAGGTTGTGACTTCTCACTCATGTCCGGGGCCTTTTCCTGGACACCACCCCCTTGCTCTCTGATGGTGTCATTGCATTTATTCCTGGCTCTATTGCATCTCCAAGAACCTCAGCCACTACTGAACTCACCCTGTTAACCCTCACCTTCCTTTGCTTCAGCTCTTCAGGTCATACTTGCTCACCACGCTGCCTGTGTCCTGGCATAAAAACAAAAGCCCTTTCTTTGTAAAAGCAAGAGCAATGAGAGCACTTAGAAGGGAAGGAATTGAATCAAAGAACTGTCAGCACCCTACGGGCATAGAGACAATTAGAAGGAAATGAGGATTTGGGGGTGTGGTCACCTCGTCAATGTGATTGCTTCCTTTCCTTCCATCACCTGAGATCCCCAACTTATAATTAAACTGCATGAAGACGAGGATTTTGTCTTCTAGTCTGTTGTCCGCTACCGATTCTCCCCATTTTGCCTGGTGTCTGAACTACAGTAGAAGCTCAATAAACATTTGCTAGCAAATAATGAATAAATGAATGATACCATACAGAGTGGTAGCTGTAGTAAAAGCTAGTTTGTGTGAAAATGTGAAGTTTCCAGTCAAATAGTGAAATGACCCACTCATTGATCTTAACTAAAACGCTTGATTCAAATTAGATAATTACTTTGAAAGTCTTTAAAAAGAGTAACATTTTCCAGAAACGAATGTATATTTTTTGTGACCAAAAGCAGTGTTTATTAGTCCTCCAATATATACATAGTGATTATGACACTATTGTTACTATTCTAGACTTTGAAAAATTTAAATAGTAAATTTTAAAGGCGTGTCACCCCTCCCCTTATTTAAATGCAGAACAGCAACAACAATCACAGTTGAATTTCCCAACAAGAGAAATTTCCATTTGTTTATCAATAAGTAATTCACTTTAAACCTGACAAAAATATTACCTTTTATTTGAACTTCAACAGTGATACAGTGCTGCATTAAAATTGCTTTGAATCAAACAAGGGTGTCGCTCCCGTAAAATAATTTGAACTATAAAATATGATATGTGAATGTATAAAAATATTTTTAATCATTAGGTTTTAGTCCTAAAATTTAACTCCCATATATAAATGTATTTGCTTCAAAGTTTGAGAAGTGATTTGAACAATCAAGAGATTTAGGATGGAGTATGTTAGATGGGATGTCTGTATCACATTATCGATACAAAAGAGAACAATACATATTTCTCATTTAGGGTTGACTTCTATAATTTGAAAATAGTAAGCGATTCATTTTCTGGTCTTCTAATGAATTGGGGAATTCAGACTATTCCTTTTTCCAGGAACGATCAGGAACAGGAGGCAAAAGATGGCAGCAGTGAGTCGTCCCAGGATCTAACACTACGCATGATCTTTTCAGTTTATTTTCTAATATTATCTAATAGGGCATTTAATAATAATATCTTCGATTACAAATTATTTTCGAAGACTAGAAATCACACATGTCCCGACGAAATCAGGCACACACCGAATTAAATCAAAGTCGTCCAGGGCATCACTGATTTGCTTAAATACCCACTTCGCCCGCCCTCTGAAGAGGCTACAGGGACTGCCTGCCTCTGGGTCATGTCCAAGTTTTACAATTAGAAAATAAGGTTTGCTATGGTTCATCACGAAAGTAACTAAAATACCTTACAAAAGTGCTTAACTTAGCTCTATATAGCCATAAAAGTCACATACATATATTCTGTGGATAGTATCTCCATATCTACTTCAAATTGAATCCAAAATGTAACGGACCTCTGCTCAACAACCTCCACCCTCAAATGAGTTAAAAGATGCAGAGGAGTACAGATTAAAAACAAAACAACAACAACAAAAAAACAAAACAAACCAAAAAAACCCCAAAACAACAACAACAAAAAACTGACCCAAGCTAAGATGGGAAGAGAGAGAGTCCTTTAAAATGTAACGTGGCCTAATGGATACCGTGTTGCTTATTCATCTTGTACCAAGTACGCCACAGTAATTGAACTGCCTTTCTGACAACTGAAATAAAAAACATAGTTTAACACGTGCTGGAAAATGGGCCTGCAGTGTCTTCCCTCACAGGAATCAAGCCTATTGCAAGAGGGGGCCAGCTTTTGAACTTGGAGCTAGGCTTGGAGAACGGGCTTTGGGAGGCCAGACCAAGCCTGAATATACAAGTCCAGCCCTGGGGCAGGAGGGTTAAAAGATGGACATTCCCACTGCTGTCAACAGTCCTTGCCTGATCTGCTGTGTTTTGCTTCTATTTCTACTTATGTAACCTGTCTAAAACTTTTCTCCTTTGCTCTTACTCCATATTATGTTTTCACTTACTCCAGAGAAGAATAAAGAATAGTCGTGAATTAGTAATCAAGTCGTTTGACTATTTGGATGATGTCTTCTGGCACAAAAGAGAAGCTCTTTCCATCAGGGACCCTAAGTGGAGGCCTCCCTAGGAAGGCCATTTGTCCTGACCCCCGTGCGCAGGCTGCGCTCGCCAGCTCACGTCTTGTAACCGCAGGAGAGGTGAGCCCCGCCGTGACTTCTGAAACAGAGGTACACGAGGGAAGGCCCAGAGGATTTCCTCAGCACACTTTTTACGCCGGTGGTGTTACTCGCTGTATCTCATAGCAAGAGAGGCACAGAGACGTCCCGATGGAGTCAGCGAGCTGTCAAACCACGGGGTGGGAGAGAAAACCAACCTGAAAACGAAGAGAACGATGCAGGCGGTATAGGAAGGCTACGGGAAAGGACCAGGTGGGGGTGTCCATGTTAGCCTGGGAGAGGAGGAAGAGGTGCGGATGGGTAAGGAAGGAAGAGGGACACACGAGGAGCAGGAGGAGAACTTATCCCTGCCATCTGTCCCAGTTCCAGACCGGACAAGGGTCTTCCTCGCAGGGCGTTTACAGCCCTTCCAGGTTCAAAGCCATAGGGATTTTGTGTAAAGAGAAAGTCTCTCCATCCAGGAGGAGCGTGTTTAACCTGAGCAGTGGAGGGGACTGTTAAGATTGGACGTGCTCTGTGAGAAAGACGGTCCCCTGCTCTAGAGCCACAAGACCTGACAGCATCCACCTGCACGGAGCGGCAGGCCCATTCGGCGTGACCCCCCGCCCCCAGTGCGCACACAAGCTCTTGGAGACCGCCCCCCCTCCGCCCTGGCCCCATTGTTTGGAGGCTGCCAGCTGCCCCGCCACAATGAACTGCCAGCATCTTGCACGTGAGTGAAGGACCCGGCCCTTTGAGAACCGGTCGGTCAGTCCAGGGTCCCAGGCCTTTTCCTCGGGTCCCTGGTCCCTGCCAGCTCTCGCCAGGGTCCCGAGCATCCACCCGCCGTCTCAGGGCCGGGGTGCGCGTTCTCAAGGATGCTCGGCCCTCTCCCGCCCCGCGGCCTCCTCCCCTCTCCTCTGCTGCTGCCGCTGCCGCCGCTGCTGCCGCGAAAACCAGAAGTGGAGTGAGTGCGCACGGCGAGGCGCCGCGCGCTGGCGGCGGCACTGGGCATGCTCGGCGCCCGGGGCAGCTCTGGGCGGCGGGGCGGACGCCTGCTCACTCGCCGGGCGCCCGAGCCGGCCGCCGAGGCATAGGTGGAGGCTGAGGCTGCCGCGCGCCGCGGGAGGAGCCTCGCCCTCGGCGGCGGCGGCGGCACAGGTGGCGCGGGCCGCGCGCGGGGCGCAGCACGGGAGCGCTCGGCGCCGGGCGCCGCGCCGGCCCCAGGCTCGCGCCCGCGGCAGCAGCCGGCCGAGCGGAGCGGAGCGGAGCGGCAGGCGCGGAGGGCGCGGCGGCGGCAGCGGCGGCTCCGGCTCTCCCAGCTGTGCGGGCCCGGAGCGTCCCCGAGCATCCCCGAGCATCCCTGAGCATCCCCGCGCCCGCGGAGCCCGCGGAGCCCGCGGAGCCGGGCAGGGGGCGCTGCGCTCGGCGCGCCGCGCACTCGCGTCGGGAGCCGCCTCTCCCCCGCGGCGCTCGCCCCTGCGCCCCGCCGGCAGCGCTCGTCCCGCGGCCGCGCTCGCACAACAAAAGCCGAAGATGCTGCGCGCGTGGGGCAAGGTCAGGACCTTGCCCTGAAGCCGGGCGGCGGCGGCGGCGTTGGCGGCGGCGGCGGCGCGCTCGCCTTTCCCCGGACCCAGGAGCTGTCGCCGGCGACGGGTGCATGTTGGCGAGGAAGCAGCCGGGCGCCGCGCCGTTGGGTGAGTTGGCTGCGCGGGGCCGCCCGGGGGCCGGGCGCATCCCGCTCCCGCTCGCCCTCCTCCTCCTCCTCCTCCTGCTGCTGCTGCTGCTCGCCGCCGGGGGTGGCGGTGGTGGTGGGGGTGGCGGTTGGGGAGCGGGGTGGGGGAGTGGATCCTCAGCTCCCGGCCGGCTGGTGGCGGCGCCTGCTGCGTGGTCCTGCCAGCCCCGGGGAGGACCGCGCTCGCGCCGGCTCCGCGCTCGGGAGACGCCTCTCTCTGCCTGGAATCGCGACCCAGGTGAGCGCCTTTTCTCGGAGCGGTCGCCAAGTGGCTTCTCTGCGTGCTCCCCCCCCCCACCTCCCCGCCGGCCGTGGCCCCCGGGAGCGGGCGTATATAGGGCAACAACAGCCACAAGCCCGCGCCCCGCCACCCTCCGGAACATGCCCGTGGCGTTTGTGACGTCCCTCGCGTGCGGGAGGAGACGGGGTGGGGGCGGGGAGGGCTTCCCTCCGGTCTCTTGCCCTTATGTTCAATGTCATTACGATGTTGGGCTAGAGCGACATGGAACTACTTAGTCATACGCGCCCATGGCCGATTCCTCGGGCTCCCGCTGCGTGCCAGACTCGGGGGCCCCCCTCCGTCTCTATTTAGCGGGTTCGGAGCGAGCCGGTTTTCAGCTCGATTCACAGGTTTCGGGGGGCTTCTGCGTCCTGACAATAGGCAGCGGGGCTCGGGAGAGCGAGCGCCGCCTGAGCCCCCGGGTTTGTTGGAGAGCCGGACACGGCGGCGCGATTCTTGGCGGGGTCGCTGACGAATGGCCGAAAGGGAAGCCGCTTCGCCGTTGGGCCCACCGCCTTCCCCGGCTGGTGTGTGATGTGTTCCCATCGCTTGCTACTCTCAGCGGCGTGGAGCCACCGCGTTCAGAATGAAGTCGTTGGGGGCGCGGTGCCGCCTCCCGGGGCTGCGTGGTGGGTAGTCGCAGGGATGGTTGGCGTGTGTGTTGTGTGTGCTTCCCACAAAGGACAGTCAGTGACTTCCCAGATGCCGAAAGTTGTGTTTCGCTGTCAATGTGGGGGGTCCGGGGTGTGGGGGGAAAAAGAGGAGAGGGCAGGTTGTGGTTCCAAAGTGTCCCCCGGTCCCCCATATGTGCTTCAGTGGAACTGACCTGATGTGCTTTGCCTCTGAAAGGGGTTGTTATCCTGCACGCCTAATGTCATCAAGTCAGCGCTTTCGAAAAGGGACATGTTATAAGCATAGTATCGGGCCCGACATGCGTAGATTTTTTCACTTTTAGGGACTGTGACGGATATTTAAAACGCTGGGAATTGTCTGCAAGGACGACTGTGGGGATAGGGGGTGCTGAAACTACCTGAGTTATACCTCCTCCTGTGCGTCCTACATCCGTAGCTGCTGATGGCAGTTCGTTCGGTCCAGCTCCGTGCCGTCAGCAGTTCACCGACAGGATTCAAAGGCGTTGGAGCTGCACCGCTTCTCAAATCCCGTGAAGTCTCTGATATGACTCATATGGAAACACAGGGGTGAAACTGCGCCGGAGTCGGGGGGCTCGCTGGGATGAGAAGTATGACAGGTAGGGCGAGCCATCCTCACATATGGACCAGAGGTTTGAAACTGCTGTGAAATCTCTTTGCCGTATGCAGGATCCATTTTCACTGTTTTTTTTTTTTTGGGGGGGGGGAATGTTTAGTAGCATCCTTCCTGTTCTGTGGGTGACAGGATCTCGGGGCTTGATTTGAAGATGGTTATATTGGGAGGCAGATGTGGAAATTTGGGAGGCCTGTAATTAGACAGCTAACAAGTCGGGGTTGCAGAAAGACTGGGAGGGTCCATATGGGTCCCATGATGATGATGATGATTTTTTAAACCAATATTGCTTCAGTTTCCTCTTGTTCACATTCAGATAACTTTTCGAGAGCCCTTGGAACACACTGTTGTACTCATTGCATTGTTTTAATATCTATATTTTTAAAAACAAGCAGTACGTGAAACATAGGTTTATTTCTGTTTTCCTTTCGAGTCTGCCGTTTCCGTTTCAAGCACCGTTATTCAGGGCTGAGTAGATATTGTCCTGTACCTACGTGCGCAGGCAGAGAGCAGCTGAGAGGCATGGGAAAAAGAACATGTAAATGCGAGGTTTATGTTATATTGTGGGTTGACACGATAGTACCTGATTGAATGGCACTTGTAGTAAGTACATGAGGTTGTGGCTGTAATGAGATTGTCAGTCTCGTGGAAGGGGTTATTAATTTGGTGTCTGTTTGCGTAGCTGGGTAACCTAATCATCATAGAAGTCACTGTTTTCATTGCTGGTAATAAAAATCATGCACTGTCAAATTACAGTATCTCTATCAACTTCAGATCTTTCACAATAGAATACAGGTAAATTCTTCCTTTCTCCCAGTAAAACGGTTCATCAGAGAGAAAAATGAACTTCAGCTGATATCAGTTGGAAATGCAATTTATAGTTTTGTTAAGTAATTTCTAAGGATGATGTCACTTTTATAGTGAGTTAAAATTAAAAGTAAAGTAAATGGATTCTCAACTATAACATTACTTTTGACATGTAATTGAATACGCAGTGCTCTTCCTAAGACGTCACAGAACTAGCTAGTTTTCGTGGTGCTTTGTCAAAGTTCTCTTTTATATGGTGAGCATTGAATTGGTGAAGAGTTCAGAATGATTTCATCAGGTTGTCATTATGAAAAAAAAAACCATTAAAGTTAACATTTAAATTAATTTGTTGCAGTTTGTCCACAATGTCAGGTAGACTTTGTATGGATCAGTATATCTGGTTGCAACAAGCCAATTGAACTAAAATAGGGACCTTTGTCAAAGGTATTCTTTTTTTCTCCTTTTTCTCACAATTACGCACAGAAGTTAGGGACACCCATTTATGGTTGCTTCTCTGTGTGAACATCACTTTCACTTCTTTAGTAGAAAATTGGTGATGCTGGTATCACTCTTCTTAAAAGTTTCAATTTTTAAAATGAAGGTTTTTATTTTTAAAAGATGCCACATCACCTGAATATCATAATTTAGAGGATGGACAAATACCGAGAGAAAACGTTTTTGAATCCAGGACTTCTGTGGAAGATTTGGTACAATGGTTCTTTGCTGGCAGATTTACAAGTCAGAAATAGAGCTGCAAGACAAATTCTTCAATTGGCTTCCATGATGGTTTTTGTAATCCATATTCCGAGCCTATCCTCAGGGTCTCAGTTTTTTGATGGCTTTGTGGTGAGTGTTCTGTGGATGTGTGGGAATAGTTCATTTGAGTGGGAATAGTTCATGATACTTGTTGTTGGCGTCAACTTTATCTGATTATATGCCAAAGCAACAGCTTTTTATATTAATGTAAAATATTAAACATGCCATAGATAAATAGTTTCTTTCATATTGTCTGCCAATCTAGCCTACTGATGAAATAAACTGCTTGTTGGGTTTAATGAATCCAATTATCCTCACAAACAGTACCTCCAACCCAGGAAACTCACAGAAGTATTTTATCATACTGCGCCTTTAGTCCATTAAAAACGTTAAGACTCGTAACAAAAATATGCAGTTATGACACCTCCAGTTGTTTATCTTTTGATCACATAGCAGTTAAGTGTGATTTCAAGCTCCATATCACGGTTAATTGATTTGTAGGAAATGTCTTAGCTTTATTAGAGTATTGAAGTTATACTCTGTATCAATTAGGTTTTGACAAATTGGGAATAATGACTAAATAAGTAAAATGGTACTTCCCAGAAGCTTTCTGTCGTAGACAAATATTCACCTGTATCCCCTTGCGAGAGTTCTCGAAAGTTATACATAAAAAGAATTTCATACCTTGAAACTTATTTCATTAATTGTCATTTTAGATCACAAATACATTTCTAGAGAAAATGTTGAGTTTTGCCCAACAATGAATAAATTATATGTATATATATACACATATTTATATGTGTGTATATACATATACACATACATATATATGTATACTTGTATGTATGTATGTAATGCTGTATTGGATTCTATTTCAGATAGGTGCTTAGACATGGCGAGTGTACTGGTTTTGAGTGGATCCTAGCTCTGTCTCTTCTTAGCTTATTTCTTGGCAATTTATGTGATCCTCAGATTATAGCTTAGTGTTTTTTAGCTGTAAAATGGGTACAATATGACAATATTCCGAAAAAATGGTTTTGGGATAAAGTAAGTACATAAGTGGCATGTAAATTGTAAACATTTATAGAAACACAAGAGATATTTATCTATATATTAGGATGGATAATATGCTTCATTTATGTATTATAAAAATATGATATATAGGGTACTCTGACAAAGACTATTAAATGGATATATTCTCACCCTACCCCTATTGTAATATTTGTTATTTGTATATAAAATATATCAGTTTTTCTATTCTGCAACATAACAGTCCTTTATGTTTTAAAATACGTAATATTTAAGCTCACAGAGAAGCAAATTGTCTTCCAGCACTGTTATTAAAAAAAAAAGATTCTAATTAATAGAAATGGCAGAACTTTGATACTCTTAATAGCATCGTATTGTTACCTGATTAAGATGAAAATTTCTAAAAAGTTTAACATTGTACAAAGAATCTAATTGCCGTTTTGAAATAAACATCATTCTTGGTGAGGTCACATGTTAAATATCCGCTCTGGTTTGAATTACAGAGCATGAGTCTCATCAAAGTATCATTGTGACAAAGAAAAGAAACTTGAAACAGCTATAAATTCATTACATAGCGAGACCACCCAAAACGCCCTGCCCCAGTCCACTCATCTCCTATGAAAATCAAATTTTTGAAAAAAGTAAAAATGTGTGCACATTGGTACCTTTTAAAAAATAAATGATCATTTTTACTTGTCTTTTCACTCTCGGTGGCTTCATCAAAGTGCCATCTCCTCTGAGTTGAATTTAGGGCAACTCCTGCAAGGTGGAACTCTGTTCTTCTGCAACATGATTTTTATGATAATAACACTTGAAATGTATCTTAGAACTTGTTACAGAATGCGACCTGTGTAACAGGAGACTAATTTATCTTCAACTGGAAAACATTTTGACAATAAATATGGTTATTAATATTCAAATTTATGTGTTGTGGGAACTGCCAATTGTAAGTTAACAGAGTAAAATACATGTTATAATAAAAGACCTTTCTGGTTTTTGGATGAAATAGGCAGGTGAGCCAATTATGTCGGGTAAAATAAATGTAAGTGTCAA
>PVKZ01002390.1:0-204727 GCA_004027375.1 Macroglossus sobrinus
GAAAGAAACAAGCAAGAGACAAAGAAACAAAAAAGAAAACAGATATACTTCTGATGATAAACACCCTGAATATCATAAAACAAATGGAGAAATCTACCTACATTCCTAGGACAATCAAAAACATAGTCTAGAGAATGCCCAAAGGGAATGACTGAAGGGAATTCAGCTATGGAAGAAGCTAAAATCTGCAGAATGCCTGATAACCTGTAGACCTGATATATTTGCCTGAGAATAAAAATAAGGCCTAGAATTGTATGACATCAATATTGGACAATTGGGCCCTCCACCTTTTTTCCTACTCTAGGAAAATAACATCTAGAATCAAATATGTCTCATCCTTATTCCACAAAAGCAAATAATAGAATGGTTTTACTCTATTTAATTAAACACCTTATACATATATCAAACTTCTATCTACTTAGGGATAAGTCCTATACTTCTATTTCATTTAGTGGAATCTCATTAGTTGGTTTAATCATACAGTAATTCTATTTTTATTTTTTTTTTAAGAATCTTTATACTGTTTTGCATAATGACTATACCAATTTAGATTCCCAAGAATTCCACTCTGGATGATAAATTAAAGAAATAAAATCACTGTCTCAAAAAAGATACCTACACCCCATGTTCATTGCTGTATTATTTACAATAGCCAAGACTTGGAAACAACATAAGTATTCACCAATGGTTGAATAGATTTTTTTTAAAGTGGTATACTAATTGAAATACACAATAAAATATTATTCAATCATAAAAAAGAAGGAAATTCTGCCATTTGCTACAATGTAGATGCAAGTTGAGGGTATTATGCTAAGTAAAGTAAATCAGATAGAGAAAGACAACACTGTATGATCTCATTTATATGTGGAAAAAAATGAACGTATAGAGAACAGATTGGTGGTTGCTTAGAGGCAGCAGGTGAGGGGTGGAGAAAATAGGTGTGGGTAGTCAAATGTACAAATTTTTAGTCATAAGAAAATAGGTTCTGAAGATACAATCTACACCATGGTGAGCATTTATAACAGTACAGTATTGTATATTTGAAAGTTACTAAGAGAATAAATTTTAAAATTTCTCATCACAGGAACAATTTATATATAGCTATGTGAGGTGATGATGTTAACTGAACTTATTGGGGTAATATTTCACAATATATACATATAAAATTATTATCATACAGTTAAACTAATACAATGTCAATTATATCTCAAAAAAACTAGAAAAAATAAAACAATTTGGCTCTCAAACACTGAGCATCAAAACTCTAGTCTTCAAAACTCTGTCTAAAACCAGATTTCAGTCAATGTCTTCTTGCATCATTCTTAAATATAAAAAATAAATAAATAAAGAGAACCAGACATTTGAAGAAAGCTTCAACATGCCTCCATACTATCCATAAGCTAGAACAATACACAGAAAGTCTCTGTTCTCAGGAAGCCTATATTTTAGGAGAATCAAAAGTAACTGCTAAATATTTGCAGGTCATTAATTTAGAAAAAGAACTGATAGAAAGAAAGAGTGATGAAAAAAATAGCTGTGTTAAACCTTACTCTTCCTGTAGAATTTTATTCAAAAATTGTTAGTACATACTACTTGAAAAAAATACAGATAAATATGTTTGTGTATGTCACATAGGACAATCCACAGAGTTCTTGTTTGGACTTAATTCTGTCTTACTGCTCTCTGACCAGGACTGTGGAAGAAATATTGCTGCAGCTCCATGAATAGTATGCCATATTGTCAAAACACAGGGCTCAAATATCAAATGAACAAAAAAAGAAAAAAAACCTTGTTTTGTTTGGGGGATTGTGATGGATTACCTCTAGCTTTAGTGACAAATATTTTATTACTGTTTCTTTGGTTTTGTTAAAGTCAAAGAGAAATTAATCTGCACTCTATGAATGATAAAAATAATCTTGTTTTATATTACTCTTATTATCCCTTAATACCTGAGATATTTATTAGGTTTATTTTAAATTATTGTTTACCTGTTCCAATAACTCTATGGCAGTAGTGTATAGATAGTTCAGTTTGATATCTTTCTTTTGAGGAAGTTTTATTTCCATAGGTGTTTAGTGATTTTTAACTGTGAGTCCATTTTTTTTTTTCTTGGTTTATCAGCTATCCTCTGTGTAGTATGTGAGAAGGGTCCAGGACAAGTTTCTAAATTGATCAACTGTTTGAAAACACTCCATCAGGCAATAAATAACTATGATCAAAATTTTACTTTTAACTCTTTATGGTGGAACAACATTGGTGGCAAGGCTTGTACCTGGTTAAAATCTATTAGCCTAGAGGATTTGGGAGGACTGAATATAAAAGTTGATCTGTCAACACTTCTTTGAATAAATTACCCATTCAGGGCCCTATCATTACTCAAAGGTCACCAGCATTTGGTAAGTATGGCAGAGTTAAGAATTTCGTCTAGTCTATCTTCTCATTGATTTCCCAGCAATTCTAGTCACCAGTTTACAGCTACAAATCCAGGTAAAAGTACCCTTCATTTCTTCTAAGGCTTTCTCAAAGGGACTATTTTGTGGTAGATTTTCTTAATTTCTGGAATACTTATTTACTTTTCATTGTTATAGTTTCTCTGAGATAATTTTGAAAGTGGGAGGCAGCAGCCCTTGCTAATTCAACATCATGACATTGACAAGAAATTATAAGTAAAAGAATTTTAAAAAGATATATCTCAAACGTTTTTTGTGTGTATAAATGCACAAAGTTCTATAATTTCCTTTGGTTGTTTATTATAAAATTATATTCATGGAGAACATTAAGACTAGGCAAAGAGTGAATGGTAGATTTTAGAAATTTAACATTGACCAACAAAAAATTCATAGGAGGAAATAAGAGATGATATATAGGAAGGTTACCCATGGTAAAATGGGAAATTGGTTGCAACACTAGAGACCTAGGAGAATACATGACTGTTCCAACAGAAGACAGAAGTCACATATATCACTTATTTATTTCTGATAAAATATTTTCTCTTTTAATGACATTAAAAAAATAGAAAAATTTAAAAAATTAGAAAAAAATTAAAAAATTAGAATTAACATGAGTATCTCTGGACCTCCTCTAAATGTCATATTGTGAGCTTAAAACTTTAAAATAGTGATTATTAAGCTTCCTGAAAAGTAATTTTAGATCAAGAATAATCTAAGGTTAACTTAAAAAATAACATTATAGTTCTAACAAAATTGCCAATTCAGTCTCAGTCTTGTACCTTCTAGAGATGTCTCATGTGTTTTATCATCTTGCTTATTATAAAATTAAATTAGATAATTTATGTAATATGTGTAACTTTTGAATAAATTAACTGTGCAAAAATGCATCTCTTGTTTTCTCATTTAAATATTTTGACAAATGTTTTGGGCACTGCAAGTGGACTGAATAAACATTTACTTTCACAGATACAGAAATGTATTTTGCTTCACATAGTTCTGAGAGAATGACAAAAATATAAAAATATTAAATTATCGGATGAATATTAAAAATCTAATATTAAATCCTATAAAGATGCTCCATGTTTAGAAAAGGTATGCTTAATATAGCCCTATTATGTTACTGTACCTATTAAAATATAGCTTGTTAGCTGCAAAACGTATCTTCTTAATACTTTTAGATGGCACTGTTGACACATATTGTATTTTCAGATTATGAGTTAGTAAATGAGATTTCATTGAAATAAATATTTACAGTTAAATTTATAAAAGTTATCTTGACAATGCAAGGCAAAATTTTGAAATCATATTTAACTAAACATTTGGTTATTATAGGAAAATGAAGCATTAATACAATGGGAGCAAGTTTGTATTTGCAACTTTTAAAAATAAAGTTATATGGGAAAGATAATAAAAGTTAACACATATAGGAGAGGATCTGTTGATCCTGAGCTTTGGACAGCTTAAAGCTTCAAGATCTCAAAGAATCAGTTTCTTATCATAAGATAAAGATAAGAATAGTTACTTCAAAAGCCATCATGAAGATTAAATAAAAAGATGCACACAAAACTCTCAGTACATTATCTGGAACTTGAGACATTAGTATATATTAGCTATTATTATTATTTACATGGTTTTCATTATTGTAGTTCTTAATTCTCGGTGTCATATTTTAAGATGCTTCTCTAAACTAAAGCAAATTTTGTATTAGGATGACCAGGATAAAAAATTAAGAGACGAATTATGGAAGGAATAACAAAAAACTATTGCTTAATGGTCAATAAAAATTATGTAAATATCAAATACTAAAACTGTACTAGCTTCAAAGAGCATATAGCCCAATATCTTCATTTAACATTAAATGTGTGAAGAAGTAGACTCACTGTGTGTTTAAGTCACAATGTCATATAGATGAAAGTCTAGCCAAATGCAGAACCATTTTCAATAGGAGGAAGACTAGGGAAGAGGTTTCCATAGAAAGGTGTTCACAACTAAAAACATGTGGATAGAGAAGCCAATAATTCTTCTCACTTCAGGCATTTAAGCAAAAATGAAGAGTCAACTTTCCATAATAAATATAGTAGACAGTATTAATCATAAAAATAAGAAATTGATATAGACTATAATTTCTTATAATTTAAACTTCCAATGCTTTTTAAATAAAGTGTACTTCTCTTGCTTCCATAAATAAAATATATCAATTAGAGATAAGTACATAGGAAACATGTATTGGTGGTCATCAGAGAGGTATGTTGGAGGCAAAATATCAACCTGGACTAAGAAAGAATTCAAAGAATGCTAAGTGAGCCTCATTCTGTGTTAGATATCAGACTGAATGCTGCAGGGAATACAAAGTTGAAAAACCCCAGATATTTAGGTAACATTCAACCAGAAAGAATGAACAAAATGTTGGTTACATCAACTTTGATGTTCTTAGAAAGACTAAGAATTATGATTAATATACTTATAAAGCATAAACTAGACCAATTCAGCACAAAAAAATATCACCTGAGAACAATAGTGAACCAAAGTGTGAACACAGACTATATTATTAAATTCTCTTGATATTTGCCCTTTTACTAAATCTATTTTCTGCAGTGTGTATAATTCAACATCATTCATAATAAATTTGGGTCTCAGAAAACAAAACAATTATTATTTTGTTTTCTCTAAACATTTCATAAAAATACAATTCTATTTTTTAAAAAATTCAAGGAGCAACTTTGAAATACAAAAATCATTGTGAGGCCTTTTGGGGTTGCAGGTAATATAAAGTGTATAAGTTGGTTGTGAGCATATTTGAGCTTCAAGAATTCTTTGGTAACAGCTAGCAAACCATACCTGGCTCTATACAAGATAGTAAAAAGTTTAAAGGCACTGGAGTTAAAACAAGTTAGCCCTGAAAATTGGCATTGCCATTTGTCAGGTGCATTAACTTGGACAATTTATTCAACTTCGCTGAGGCTCAATTTCCACATGTGAAAATATTTCTGCTAACTTGTGTTAATATTTTCTATTTTGTTTGTCTCAAATCAAGATATTAGCCAAGTTATTTTCTAAATACAAAGTTTTCTAATACTACTATTTACTTCTCTCAAAACTGGCATTAGCTCAATTATCTGCAGTAAAATGGCTCCCTTTTTCCTTCCCTCCGTTGTCTAGCTAATTCTCAGCCTCCTGCTCGGTTGCAGCCTTCATAAGGATGCTGAAAAATCTAAACATTTGCCTTCTCAGCCTCCAGTGTAACTATGTGGTTATGTGACACACTTGTAGCTAATAATATTTAAATGAAGTGAGTTTAGAATGCTAGGAAATCTTTTGCTTTCAAGATAAAAAAGGGATGCACTCTAGTTGGGGGACCCTCATCCCCTTTTTCCTACCTTAAGCATGGACATACTACTGAAATTTCACATTTCATGGAGAAAGCAGCAAAAAAAATCACTGAAGTGCTATCACCATGCAGTAAGTAATTGAGCAAAAGGCAGTAACTTCTTACCTCTTTTGGTTTGTATGTGAGAAAAAGAAATCCTTGTTTGCTTAATCCACGGTTAGTTTTCTGTTATGTAGAGTAAAAAACATTCCTTCTGACACAATTTTTCTTTTGTTCCTTTCTCCCAAACACTGTTGTCTTCTCACATTAATTAGTTGTAATATGTACTCAATGAGGTGACACCACAGTTTTGTCAAAAGAATACTGCATAGGAAATCAAAGAGCTGGTTTTACATCTTTAATATTTATTAAGATATAAAACTTTGGGGAATTAATATGTCTAACTTTCAGTTTCATCTCATATATGGTAATTGAACTAAATAATAAGTATTTTATATTTAAATCTCCAAAAATAATCTCATTATCCCCCAAACAAGAAAAGTAAAGGAAATAGTGTTGATGTTTAGTTTAGGATTACCACATGAAAGATAGAAATATGGTGAATCTATCTGGCAAGATTTAGAATCATGTCCAGGCATACCCCTTTCAAAGACAGAGAGTGAGATACAATCTGGCTTCTTTCACTTTCTTTCTTCTAATTTTCCCCAGTGTGACCCCTTGTCTGAACTCAACCAGGAAGTAATTTATATGGGAGCCTAGAGACCACACCTCACAGTTCTTTATAGAGCAGATCCAAAGAGAGCTGAAGGGTACACCTGGGCACATAAGTCCAGAACCAAAAACAAAAGAATATTAGAAACTGACTTAATATCAGAGGATTAAAAGAGAAATGGACTCAGAAAGCACTTATGGGTAACATTTATGAAATTATTAAAAAAGTAAAATAGAGCTTGTAAAATTTTTAAAAATCACAAGAATATAGAGACAAACAGGGAAAATATAATGACATAGGTATTATTTTTTTCTTCTTGGGATGCTTTTTTTTTTTTTTTATCCCTTTCAGTACCTTTCTCCTCACCTATTTAGTAACTGGAATCTTCCAGGAACTAGACACGTAAGATCGTAATCACTCTTATTACTCTATTCATTTATGTTTCTTTTTCCTAAAATACTTTTCTTCCAAACACTCATCTTGCAAATTCTTATCCCTCAAGATTCTGTTAACTGTCCCTGTCCTAGAAGGTTTCTAAAACACCTCTAAACTCAGTTAAGAATTTCCTTTCTATTCTCTTAAGATATCAACTTTGTATGTATTTTAACCTTGCTACAGTACATTGCAATTATTGGCCTTATCTTTATTCTCCAACTGAACTATAAATATTTTGAAGGGAAAGACTCCGAAGACAACTTTACCTTTGTTAGTGTTTATTTCATAAAAGCTTATTAAATATTTGTATACAAAGTTTAAATAAATTTATCCTGTTTTTTGTGCATCAGTCACCTGAAGATTTTTAAAATTTATTTTTATGTCACTAATTAGCCACATTTTATTGATAATACAATATCTCATTGTATAAATTTATCATTATTTAGCCATTTTCCTACTAAGAGTTTCTTTTTATTGTTTTTTTAAAAATATATATTTTTTCAGCTATAGTTTACATACAATATTATATTAGTTTTAGGTATACTATATAGTGATTAGACATCTACATAACTCCCAAAGTGAACATTCCAATAAATCTAGTGCCCTTCTGACACCACACATAGTTATTATAATATTATTGGCTATATTCCTTATGCTATAGTTTCTATTTCCATGACTATTTTGTAAATACCAATTTGTACTTCTTAATCCCTTCCCCCTTTTTCACCCAAGCTGCTTTCAGCTGGTAACCCTCAAAATGTTCTCTGTATCTATAAGTTTGTTTCTGTTTGTTTGTTTATTTTGTTTTGTTCTTTAAAAAGTACATATATATACAATCATATAGCATTTGTCTTCCTCTATCTGACTTACTCTTCTCAGCACACTGCCATCTGAGATCATCATGAAATATCTTTTTCCATCCCATTACTTTTATCTGTGTGTGTCTTTTAATCTGAAGTGACTCTCTTGTAGGCAGCATATGTAAGAGTTTTGTTTTCTTATGCATTTAGCCACCCTATCTTTTGATTGGAGAATTTAATTCTTTTTTATTGGAGGTACTCATTGATAGATATGTAGTTATCTCCATTCTTTATTTAGACTTTTGATACATATTTTTTTCTTCTTAAAGAAGTTCATTTAACATTTTCTGTAATACTGGCTTGGTGATGATAAACTTCTTTAGCTTTTTCTTGTCTAGAAAGATCTTTATCTGTCCTTTAATTCAAAATGATAACTTTGCTTGGAAAAGTAATCTTGGTTGCAGTTCCTGGGTTTTCATCACTTTAAATATTTTGTGCAAACCCCTTCTAGCTGCGAAGTTTCTGTTGAGAAATCGGCTGACCATCTCATGGGCATTTCCTTGTATGTAACTAATTGATTTTCTCTTGCTGCTTTTAAGATGATGATGTGTCTGGTGTGGGCCTCTTTGGGTTCATCTTATTTGGGACTCTCTGAACTTCCTGGGGTTGTATGTCTATTTCTTTCACCAGGTTAGGAAAGTTATTTATCATTATTTCTTTAAATAAATTTACAATTCAATGCTCTCTCTCTTCCCCTTCTGGTAACCCTGTAATGTGAATGTTGTTATGCTTGAGGTTGTCCCAGAGGCTTATTAAACTATCTTCATTTTTTGGATTCTTTTTTCATTTTGCTGTTCTGATTAGGTATCCTCTCCTACCCTACTCTACCCTCTATAGCACTGTTTTAATTCACCATTTCATCCACTCTGTTGATTCCCTCTAATATATTCATCTCAGCTATTGTATTCTTCATTTCTGACTGGCTCCCTATTATATTTTCCATCTCCATTTTTGTTTTTCATCTCTTTGTTAAAGTTATCACTGAGTTCATCTACTCTTTCTCTTAGTTCCTTGAGCATTCTTATAACCAATGTTTTGAACTCTACATCTGGTATATTGCTTGTCTCCATTTTGGTGAATTCTTTTTCTGGAGCTTTGTTCTGTTCTTTTAAGTGGGACATGCCACTTCTTCTCCTCATTTTGGCTGCCTCCCCATGTCTGTTTCTATGTATTAGGTAGGACTCCTAAGACTCACAGTCTTAGAAGAGTGACTTTATGTAGTAGGTGTGCTTTGGGACCCACTGGCACACTCCTGGGAAGGGTCTAGATGCAGGCCATGCTCAGCCACAGCTTGTACACTTCTGAGGCCACCTAGTAAGAGTCACTAAGCAATCCACATAAGGCTGGTACCTGTGCTGGGCTTATAGGTGCCTCAAAGGGTCAAGTCAGAAACTGAGGTCATCTGCCACTGATGCAGGGCTTGGGGCTGCTCAGCAAAAGGTACAGGGAACGTCAAGGCCAGATGCTGTTTCTCTGAGTTTTGTGAGCGTTTAAGGCATTTCATGAAAGTTCACAGCAGTAGCCAAGACAGCCCATTTGTATTAAATAAATCACTGGAAGCTGCTTGTGTGGGCCCACAGGTTAGGAGATGCAGGCTCAGGGAATCCCCTGGGTGAAGCTACCTGTGTTTTCTGGGTTGATGGTGCCTGCATCTGCAGACTAGGAAGGGGAAGAGATTAACAAAGGAACAATGGCTTTTCCTAGTGCCTCCTTCCAGTAGCCAACTGTCCCTCCAGCCCTTGCCTTGAAGCCCAACAGCTCAGCATCTCCCATATTTTCCTCCTGCCCTTCAAGCAGCTGTCCCAATACTGGATCTCAGAGCAAGCTAGTCCATCAGTGAGTAAGGCCAGGTGTGAGCCTTAGAAGAGGAAGGTTTTCACTTCTCACAGCCCTCTATCCCCCTCAGTCACAACCTCTGTTGGTTTTTACTGCCAGAAGTTGTGGAGACTTCTCTTTCTGGCAATGGAACCCTGGGCTGGGGATCCCAGTGTGTGGCTGGAACCCTTTGCTCCTTAGGTGGAAGAGGTGGCTCTGCAGGCAAGATAGCCCTCCCTATTCTCCATCACAATATGTGTTTGTGAGACTGGGCCATTTCACGTCTCCACTTCTCCTATCATTTTGAGGGGACATGTTATTTGAGGTGACCTAGTTGTAGGGCTTCTGTTCCGTCAGACCTCTGGCAATTCCATATACTGATTGCTCTGTATTTTTGTTATAATTTTGTGTGGTCACTAGAGGAGACATTTACAGCCTTCACCTTCTATACCATTTTGATTACAATTTATTCTTATTTTGGAAAATAAAATATGCTAACAATTCTGTCTCTGCCAATTCCTTCTCAACTGCTCAACT
Source organism: Macroglossus sobrinus (assembly GCA_004027375.1). Classification (NCBI taxonomy): domain Eukaryota; kingdom Metazoa; phylum Chordata; class Mammalia; order Chiroptera; family Pteropodidae; genus Macroglossus; species Macroglossus sobrinus. Next base: position 10,138 of record PVKZ01002390.1, read on the forward strand.
ATAAAAACAATCTATGGGAGGATTTCTGGTCAAAATAGGAGAATAGGTAACTGTTGTGATTACCTCTACTTACAACCACATCAAAATTACAACTAAACTACAGAACACCTATCTTTGAGAATTGCCTGAAATCAAGCTGGACAAAAGTCCTACAATATAGAAAATGCAAAAAAAAAAAAAAGTTACGTGGAGACTGATGGGGGAAAAAGATGCAAAGAAGCTGGTCCCACACCCATGTGGTGATTAAAAATAGAGAGGGCTATCTCAGCTGCAGAGGTACCCCAGAGGAACAAGAGGTCCCCACTTTGCACCAAGCTCCCAAGCCCAGGGTTCCAGTGCTGGAAAGAAAAATCTCCATGACTTCTGGCTATAAAAAACCCATGGAGATTGTGGCTGAGTGAGAAGGAGGACAGCTGGAGTCCCAGGCATTCCTCTCAAAGGGCCTGCACACAGACTTACTTATTTGCTGATCGACTCACTTGTTCTGAGCTCCAGCGTTGGGACAGCAAGTTGAAAGTCACCAGGGACATACAGGGAAGAACTTCAGGGCAAGGGCTGGAGGTGCTACTTTCTCCCAGACAGAAGTGCTGGCAGAATACAATGTTTCTTTGTTGAGCCTTCTCTCCTCCTGTGCAGATGCAGGCAGCCACAATTTTAAAATCTGCATTATCCTGGCTAAGATCATTCGCCCTGCCCTGGTGATCCAATGAGATCACCATTCCACCCCACTCCACCCAAGTTGCAGGCCCACCCAAGCCACTTCCAGTCATTCATTCATACAAATGACTTGTCTTAGCTCATGCTAAAAACTTTCCTAAAATCTCTCAAATGTTCGCAAATCAGGAGCATCTGACCTCGGCGTACCTAATACCTCATGCTGAGCAGCCAAACACTCTGCACTAGTGGCAGCTGGTGTTGGTTCATACCTTGGCCTCTCAAAGCACCTCCAAGCCCAGTGCTGGTAGCAGCCATCTGTGGATTTCGCGGTGGCTAATGCCAGGTGGGACACAGACTGAGGCTGAATTTGGCTTGTGGTGGGGACCCTTCCAGAAGACCTGAGGACAGCACATCAGGTGGCCGGCTTCAGACTGAGCTGGAGCACCACCACCCATGGCTATGTCCAAGGATTACATACCCAAAGGGCAGACTCAGGAGGAACGAGATCAACCTCTACACAATAGCTGCTCCATTGTAGTCACAGGCCAGTCCTCAAGACCAACCAGTCTAAGGGCAAATCCTTCCAACTGATACTGAAACAGCAACCAAGGCTTAGGGATCAACTACAACATACAACCCATACAACACAAGAGACACACCTGAAGCACCTGGCTAATGGAGACTGGGAAGACTGTGCCACTGGTCACCAAAGGATACCTATTACTTAAGAAAGGCCTCTCTACTAACATGAGAAGATATAACAGCCCTATCTAATAAAGAGAAATAGATACAGGAAGGCAGCCAAAGTGGGGAAATAAAGAAACATGACCCAAATAAAAGAACAGATCAAAACTCCAGAAACACAAACACACACACACACACACACACACACACACACACACACACACACACATATACAAACAAAACATAGACAACCTACCAGATGCAGAATTCAAATCACTGCTTATAAGGATGTTCAATAATCTCAGTGCAAACTTCAACAAAGAGATAAAAACATAAAAATGAACATAGAAAACATAAAAAAAAAACAGTCAAAAATGAAAACTACCATAACTGAAATGAAGAATACATTAGGGGGAATGAATAGTAGATAAGATAAAGCCGATGATCAAATCAGTTATTTAGAAGATAAAGTAGCAAAAAACACTCAATTAAAATAGCAACAAGAAAAAGAATCTAAAAAAATGAAAATAGTATAAGTGGTTTCTGGGACAACATCGAGTGTACCAACATATACATCATAAGGGTACCAGAAGAAGAAGAGAGAGAGCAAGGAAATTAAAAGCTATTTGAAGAAATAATGGAACACTTTCCTAACCTGGGAAAGAAAATAGGCACAAAAGTTCAGTAAGCACATAGATTCCTAAACAAGATGAACCTAAATAGACCCATACCAAGACACATAACAATAAACTGTCAAAGTTTAAAGACAATCTTAAAAGCAGAAAAAGAAAAGCAGTTAGTTACCTACAAGAGAGCTCCCACAAGACTGTCATTTGATTTCTCAAAAACCCTTTGCATAAAATATTTAAAGTAATTAAAACCCAGGATCTACAATCAAAAAAAATTTTTAAGGCAACATAGCTAACATGAAGAATTTAAGGACAGATAAGGAGCTTCCCAGACAAGAAAAAGCTGAAAGAGTTCATCAAATCAAATCATTATTACAAGAAATGCTAAAGGGACTTAGAAGAAAAAGAAGAAGGAAGAGGAGGAGGAGGTGGAGGAGGAGGAGAAGGAAGGAGGAATCAAAACATAAATAATAAAATAGTGATAACTATATATCTATCAACAACTAATTTAAATAGAAATGAAGTAAATGTTCTAATCAAATGATTAAGCCCCTTATATATGTTACATACAAGAAACTCACTTCAAATCAAAAGACACACACAGACTGAAAGTAAAAAGATGGAAGAGGCTATTTCATGAAAATGGGAGTGAAAAAAAAAAAAAGCTGAGGTAGCAATAGTTGTACCAAACAAAATAAATTTTAAAACAAAGGCTGTAAGAAGAGACAAAGAAGAAGGAACCAATAGTCCCACTTCTTGATATTTATCTGAAGAAACTCAAAACATTACTTTGAAGGAACATATGCATCCATATATGTTTATTGCAGCATTATTTACAATAGCAAAGATATGGGACAATTTGGGTGTCCATCAATGAATAAATGGTTAAAGAGGTGATATATATATTTATATAATATATATATATATATTATATATATATGCAATGAAATATTACTTAGTCATAAAAAAAAACTGAAATCTTGCTATCTGCAACAACATGAATGAACTTAGAGGGTATTGTGGTAAGTGGAGTTAAGTCAGAGAAATGCAAATGCCATATGATTCATATACATGTGGAACCTAAAGAACAAAATAAACAAACAAAACAGAAACAAACTCATAGATACAGAGAACATTTTGATTGTTGCCAGATTGTAGGAGGGTTGGGGGAATGGGTGAAAAGGAGGAAGAGATTTAGAAGTATAAATTGGTAGTTACATAATAGTCACGGGGATATAAAGTATAAGATAAGGAACATAGTTAATAATATTATAATAACTGTGTATGGTGTCAGATGGGTACTACATTTATTAAAATGATAAGTTTCTTACATAAATTTCTAATCACTGTGTTGTACACCTGAAACTAATATAATATTATATGTTAAACTGAAAAATAAAAGTATATATATATATATATATATATATATATATATATATATATATATATATATATATATTTATTTATATAAAATATATATATTTTAAAAACAGTCTTTTGGAGCAATTACACAAACTTCCAGAAAAATACTGCAAAGTATAAATTTTAGATTTTGGAATATTTCAATATATTGGACTTAATTTTTTCTTCAAATTTATCTCCAGTTCTAATGGCACTTGGAAATACTTATTTATTAATGTTGAAAAATGTGGCTTCTTATACCTAGTCATCTAATTTTGAGTTTTTACTCTACTGAAATCGTAAGAACTGGCAGGTAACTTAGCTGAAGCAAGTACATTAATGCTTTCTTTTGTTTGTTTTAATGATGGAAACAAATATAGAAAGATATTAGAGATCAAAAAGACTTTTGTATTGATATATAAAAACATTTTTGTGTGTTGCGCACATATTGGAAGAATTATGATATGAAATATTATAATATGAGAAAAATTATTTATTGCTTATAGTGTATACACTATATAAGTGTATACACTATCTTATACACTATGTAAGCACTCTATGTTCCTTGAGTCATATTACACATAGGACAGCATTATGAGCTAAGTACAGTTACTTTTCCAATTTTCAGATAAAGAAACTAAAAGTTGTCTAAGAATTCAGTTAATATGAAGATTCAGCAATCGATCAAAAAAACATAAAATGCACAACTAAGACAGAGAATTCATTGCTTGATCATAAGTACTGAAAATTTGTTTGTTTTAAATAAAAAAGGTACAGGAGTGACTAAAAATTAGAATCTATAGACCATTTAAATGATCTGCCAAGAGGCACATATGTGTACTTGAGCACATGGCTGGGATGCCATATTGTCAATGTAATTTCGATTTCCTTGCTTTGAAATATTTATACTAGAGCTTTATCATTGTAGCTGAGGCATCCTACATGGCATGAATATTTTCATAAAACACCCTGAAATACATATCTTAGTGATCAATTCAGCACTTACAATTTCCCAAACTTTATTTTAATCAGGAGTTAATGATGTATGGCACTTGTAGTAAGTAAATGAATGTTTAAATTGCTGTAAGTTATTTTAATAATTGCTCAGCTAACCATTTAAATTATCAAAGATCTTTACTTGTGCAATGTCATATAAATGCTGGAAATTAAAAATTAATCAACACGATTTACGTAACTAAAAGCTGCCATCTAATGGGATATTTTTCAATAAGATGACAGCAGTAATTATGCTGAAAAATATTCATTCCTGTAGTTTGAACGATCATAGCAATTTCCACCAGGGGATTTCACAGTCAGATTCTAGTTCTGGGCAACACTGATTAATATAATGGTTATTAATGAGAAGTCATTTTGATACTTCTAGCAGTGTTTAGGTGTCAATGCTTTGAAAGCAATGTGTTTAGCATATTAATAATAAAGATTGCTTTGGACTAGCTACTAAGTAGCTAGTCCTTATCCTCTATAGTGTAAAAGGTCAATTAGATGTATAGAAACAATGGAACTTTTCATAGCAGGACCTAACATTTCTCTATTGACGTTTTTTTAACTTTGTACAAAGTTCATTAAACGTAGAAAGGTAGAAATGTTCAGGAAGAAAGTGGCAGGATCAGAGGTCACAAACCACAGCAAGGTGACAAACACTTGCAGATGGCACTCTGGGAGCTGAGTTAGAGTGAGAATTGCCTTTCAGATTGCCAACAGGAAGAGAGAAAAAAGCCATCATCAGTATTATTGAATGAATTAAAATGAATATGAATATGGATTTTGTTGGCTTTAACACATCAGACTGAATACAGATAAGGTAATCCCTCATCAGATTCCATAAAGGTAAATTATGGGTTAAAATAATTATATAATATATATATTTTGGGTAAGACCAGATACACACACACACACACACACACACACACACACACACACACACACACACACACAGAGCAAACTATAAATTTGCCATAATTGGTATATATTTAAATTCATCCAAGTGTATTGTTCCGGAGTTAGAAAAGTAAGAAATTATTCTTCTACTTTACCATTCCCTTTCCAAAAATTTTGTCAATATATTTTTCTTCATCTATTTTTAAGTTTACTATTTGGAGGCACATAATACATAGATATAGTAAAAGTACATCATAGTGTTTGTGACAGGGAAAGCATAACACCTGTGCTATAAGCGTTCTATACGTTAGGAGAAAGTGAAACTAGATAACTATATGGATATGAAAGTATGATTTCACCAAAAGTACAAATTAGTTAATGAACTATATTTTTAATCTTTTATTTAAAATATGTGTCTAAAGAAATTTCAAGTAGAATAACACTATTGTCAAAATCAATATTTTAGGCTTAGTTTTAATTTGTTAATCATTTCAAATGTAAATAAAATATTAAAAACTACTGTATAATAGAGTTACATAAAAAATTCTTTATGGCTGTCATAAAATTTATAGTCTGAATGGTTCTATTTCTTGAGACTAAGATATACCTCTATTTCATTTTATTTTATTGTATTGTATTTTCAGGTTTTTTGGTTTTTTTATTTTTTGGATATTATTGATATAAATAAAAATATTTCATTTATATCTATAACTTGAATTTTATTTTCTTAGTGAGTAAAACTTGCTGATAATATTATTTATATTGGAAAATTTTTATTTGCTTGAACTGATTATCTCAACTTTCTTTTTTTTATAGTATCATATTGCAGTCAAGGTCTGACATAGAATCGAGTGTGATAACTCTTTGATTTCACAATGAGTGCTGAGTTCTTAATGTAGTGTCAGGGAATAGATGACTATAAAGCTTACTTTCTTTTTTCTCCTCTGCATGCCTTTTTGGAATCTGACTTCTACAGTAATACATGCATCATTATCTGACAATGGTAGGTGAAAATACAAGCATAAATATAACTTTATTTTCTGATTCTTTTGAAAGAAACAAAACTAAAAGATAATTGTATATGAATGTCAATGATTTATCATAGAGGATCAAAAGAAGCATGAAAATTAACTAATTACATTAACTAATTAATTAATAACTCACCACAAATATAAGGTAGTGAAAGATAATTTATTTTAACATAAAAAACATTTTTAAATTTTATGATTATTTCTGGTACTAAAAATTATTTATCATATGGCAATATCATTGTATCTTCATATGATAATAAATGTTAAATCCATCCTAAACAATAGTTATATAACCATTTCAGATGGATATGCAGCATTTCAGAATTTCTAAGAAAATCTTTGAGATTAATATAATTTAGCTTCTTGATTAATTTACTTCAATAAAATTATTATGACTGTGGTCTCATAATTTAACTTTTCTCATTTTAGCCTTTTTAAAAACAATGTAAGTGAATTTAGAAAAGCATGTCATACTGTACATAAAAATAGTCATAATATAAATATATAGTTATATATAATATAAAAATTGCACTGAACAGATATTTTCAAGGTTTCTATTATGAAATTACACATTAAGCATGTGATTTTCAGATGTTAGAGATAATTATAAGAGTAATGAATAACATTTGTGTAGCACTCAACAGTTTTCAGAGTATCAAATATTCTCATTTGACCTTCAAAAGAATTTCTAAACCCTGGTTTCAAACATTAGGAAACTGAGAGTCAGTAATAAGAATCAGAGCTATTCCATATCTTTATAATCATGTCAGCCAATGAAGCAGGAATATGTCAGCTTTTTTTGTTTTGTTTTGCTTTTTAGTTTCAATTGTTTATTGTTAAATTTGTGAAAATTACTATCTTTGCCTTTGATTATATGTTTCTTGTATTGGCCTATGATAGCAGTTATCATACTTTATTGTTATTTCTCATTTCTCTCTCTGCCTGCTGAAACTGCATGCTCAATAAGGACAGTGCCATGTTTTCTGAGCATCTCCTAGAGTGTCAGGCCCATTGTGACATTGAGACTAACTCATGAATGTTCATAATATTTTCATGCACATGTACATTCTAGATCATTTAATCATTTTATTACTACTTGGGCTTAGAGAGCCATTTTTCTTATTAACATTTTTTAAAGTATATTTTAATATTTATCTTAAAGAAAAAAGAGGACTACTGAGGTATTCTTCAATGTTGTCTCATACCATTTTAGTTGTAATTGTTTCTTTTAACATGTTAGCTCCATCTTTCCTAATATTATCATATGATTTTATTTTAAATGATAATGTCTGTTCTACTTTAGGCAATAAAGTGTTTTGTTTTTAGAAATGAGTAATATAGTCTCACTGGTACTAATCTCATAATAAATTATTTGTAGTTGTGGTAACACCACAACAATCACTTTAATATCTACATATTTTAAAATAAATATACATTTTCTTTTCCCTTTTCATCTTTTTTATTTCTCTTTTTCTTTATTTATTTTTTATTTTTTCAGTAAACAATTATTGGGCCTCTACAATGTACTTATAATTCTCAGGATCTAAGATACAGCCAAGAACAAGAATCACCCTCCTGGAGCTTGCATTCTAGTGCTAATATCAAAAAGAGACTCACTTTAGGAAAGTGTTGTAAATACATAAATCTAAAGACCAAAAAGCAGGAATTTCAAACAGCTTCTTTAATAAGACCATATAAATAATAATTCATACAGTTTTAATTGACAGCATATATAATAGTGTTCATGAATTCACTACTTATAATAGAAGACTAGTTGTTCAAGCAAAAAAAGTGAAAATCCTTTATATTTTTCTCAATTGACAATAATACACATTTAAGGTTTCTTTTCAATTTAAATACAACCAACACCTTAGCACTTGCAAATTTTTATATAGAAACCCCATTTAAAATATTGGTATTGGAATAGTTTTCAACAAAATAATGTCAATGTCAAAGTTGAGAATGTATTCTAAAAATAAGTAGATGATAATTCAGAATCATCTAAATAATTTTCATTAAAAAATGTAAAACATTCTACGTATCAACATAGAAATTACATATGGATTCCTTAGTTTATTTCTTTATTAAATCCATATTTCATCTAATAGTTCCAACATCCTCAGAGAAGGGAAAGTTATGTCCAAATGATCCCAGTCTGAGAAAGGCTGTGATTTGAATGATAGTGAAAAGTGCACGAGATTCCACTGGAATGAACGCAGCAGTTGTTCCTCCTTTGTATGTTATTATAAAGAGAACTGGGGGTCAAACTGCATGAATGATAAATGAAAGGTGCTTGAATTGGGTTGGTTCTTTTATGAACATTATACATTGACCCTGGCAGTTTTGACAATTACATCCATCATTTCTAGGAATTTATTCCAACACCCCAGCCTATTTTCTAATGTGACCAAATAAACAGAGTTTGTGAATATAAGAATCAAAGATTGATATTCTGTGCCATTGCACTGATTAACAGTTTGTTACTTACTGCAGCTTTTTCATTCCCTGGATTATGTGAGAATCATAATTCACTATGGCACACCTGTAGATAGCATGTGAGAGTGCTTTAATCTTTACTTACAGCCTTCAAAAGGATCAATATTTGACTTCTAAGTTTGATAATCAAAATGAAATAAAACCCTTAAGGAGTTCATTGCATAGTTTTAACGTGCATTTTATTATTTCCATGTTGCTTCAATAGAAACAGCTGGCTGCAAATGGAAATAGAGCATTTTTATTTTTACACTATTTTAACTTGTGGGTAATATAGGCACCATTTTAAGTATAAAAGAAGTCTTCTGCCTCAAAAACTTTTTTGGTATGAATAGAATTATTAGGTTGAAAAGCAGGTCCCAGAAACCAAAAACTTTAAATGCAATGTTGTTTGCAGTCAGGAATATTTTTTTCTCGGAAAGTGTACTATTAATTACATAGCAGTACGTACCTTAAAAGGCTGGAGTAATGTGTGTTTGAGAGAGCAATGGGAAAATCTAAATTATCTGCTGTTTTTCAAACTCAGTTTTCTTTAAAATGGTGGGGTGATAATGGCTCCATGTCAGAGCTAGTTGGGTTATCTCATTGACATTGCTTTATATTGCAACTGACAAATAAATTTACAAAATTCAGAGGTGTAGTATTTATCAACAAGCCCCATATCACCTTGGTTTCAAACAGATTAACTGGTACATATCAGACATTCAGTCCAATCTGATAATTTCTAGATTTAATGTAAAGTATATTAATCAGTCAACCTCTTCCAAGATTCAAACTTCTCCCACTTTCAGGTACTTTCTTTATGCCTGTCCTGAGCAGAACAGTCTCAGAGTCCATTGTGTCAGGAAGCTTGTATAGGAAATCCACACAAATGATTGTCCTTGTCATTCATCTGTTGCATGCTTCCTTGACCTGCTAAGTAGATGCTATTTCCAGCTCTCTTCTGAGTCTGCCTTGGATTTTAGAGAACATTAACATGTCTTTCAGACATTTTAGAAACATGAGTGGACCACTTCTGGTACCCATCACTTCCTCTAGGATGCAACAATAAGGCTGCTTCTGTAAATAGAAAGTAGAACATATTAAATTTTCATACCCAAAGCCCCTATCTTGCCCCACTTTTCTAGCTTAGAGGGATGACAGGGAAAGTGCGTAAACATTACATTTCCTCTAACTAGATTATATTTCCTCTAAGTTCTACTATTTCCTAGCACAATTTCCTGTATAATTTGGGCCAAGAGGAAATCACATTTCAATGTGAGGTGTTACACCAATAACCGTGTCTTTTTTACTTACTAATTTATAGTTGGTCATCATCTTTATTTTCAGTGGGGCATCAGTGGTGGGTTATTTTCACAGTATTTAATGCACATTTACTTAAGCCAAAGAGGAGAGTGGTGGTATGAATCTGGTAAGCATGTGGAAATCCAGTAGAGCAATCTTGTTATACTGCCTCCTGTCTCTTCATTCAATATGAATTTATTGAAGGTATATATATTCAGCACTGCACTATGTCCCAAGAATGGCATAAGGAAAGATAAACAATTCTACTGTGAGTAGAGAAAAAAAAATGGATGTTTGCCATAGAGTTAAGTACTTCCTAAATTACATGGAAAGTAACCAGGTTTAGAGATTATAGAAATTGCACTCAATATCAGCTAAGAGAATACATTTTTAATAAGGGTGTTAGTGGGAAACAAGTTTAAGATCACTGTGAGAAAGTGACATTTAGGTTAAAACATGAAAAAAAGTGACATGACAGTTTAATACTGAAAAATACATATAGTAAATACCAAGGAGATAAGGACATGGAAGTTGGGATATGACGAGTGTTTCAGGCTTAAGTAATGGCATGATCAAGTTCAGAAGTGAATACATAACACTCTGAAGTTCTGTATGGCTGAAAGACTGAGTACAGTGTCTAGTCTCATAAGAAATAAGGCAAAGAAAAGGAGGCAGGAGCATATGCATAGCACTGAAATGTATCTTAAGAGTTTGGACTTTAGATGATGTTATATATTACAAGACTAAAAGTCTGTTCTCAGAGTTCAGAGACGTGAATTTGAACTCTGGCTTCACTATTTACTGTAGCATTGTTACATATTTGCTCCACCATTTTTGTTTCTTTGACCAGCTGACCTATCAATTATAATATTTTACCTTTTAAGAAAAAATTTCAAACATATTTAAATCTTTAGCAATAAAGTCTTTGAGCACTCCTCCAATATCTATTTTTTATTATTTTATTTAACTATAAATTATATAATATATTAAGACAATATTATGCATATTACAAAAATACAAAAAAATTTTAAAGTGGTCTAAAAATAAATAATTTTAGCATTATTTACAATAGTCAATATATGGAAGCAACCTACGTGTTCATCAATAAATTAATGGATAAAAAAGAGGTGATACATATATACAATGAAATATTACTCAGCCATAAAAAAATGACTGAAATCTTGCCATCTGTAACAATATTGAAGGGCGTATAGAATATTGTGCTGAGTGGAGTAAGTTATAGAGAAAGAGAAATGCTATATGATTTCACTTACATGTGAAATCTAAAGAAGAAAATAAAACAGAAACAAACTCATACACACGGAGAACATTTTGATGGTTGCCAAATGTGTGTGAAGTTTGAGAGGTGAGTTAAACAGGGAAGGGTTTAAAAAGTACAAATTAGTTATGAGAATGTAAAGTATAGCATAAGGAATATAATCAATAATATTGTAATAACTGTGTATGGTGTCAGATAGATCACTATATGTATTGGTGTAATCACTTTGTAAGTTATATAAATGTCTAATCACTATGTTGTACATCTGAAACTAATAATATTGTATGCCAACTATAATTAAAAATAAAAATAAAATAATATTTAAAAAGTAAAAAGAAATATATATTATTTATTACTGATTAAATAATATTATATGTTATATTATTCATATATTAATTATTTTATTTCTAAGTATTTTATTTGTTAGTTACAAGATAAATGTTTTTAATAATAGAAATAGTATAAGCTCTAATTATATATTTCCTTATGAGAATTTTATTTTATAAGCTTCATGTTTTCCAAAAATATTGTTTAATATATGTGGATAAATAAATTTTAACATCAGGTTCTGAATTTGGTTTATTTCTATGATTGGTAGTAATGGTGGTAATCAATGAAAATGATATATCTATCATTGAACAATATGTACAACATAAACTACATATGAGATGAAGTTTTGTGTTTATGAAAGCAGATATAAATCCTTATTTCAGAGTCTTAAGATAGTCTTGATAATTTTACTTTGTTTTTGCTAATTTCTTGTCACTGTCAATTTTCAACATGCTTTGTAGATGAACTTGTACAGTAATTGAAAGTATTATCCCCCTGACATTTTCCTGGTTGCTTGTGTTTGTTTAGATGTGTTATATTTTTATGAGAGTCATTTTAAGCCATTTGTTAATTTTGTATGGCTAGGTTAGTTCTAACTAAATAAAATTATCAGTAAATTCCCTTTTTGATTAGAGACATAAGATATCACATTAAAATCATATAAAGGTGGACAAATGCATTGTGGATCTTCCCCTCTTCTCTTTCTCTTTTATCTTTCTCCACCCATCCCCTTGCCCTCTTCTTTAAGTTGAACAGAAGAATCCACAACAAAAACTCTAAAATCACTTAGGATTCAAGATTTCAAGGAGCAAGTATATGTAATTACACATTCATATGAACTAAGACCTGTTATCACTGCATCCATCTGCATTAGATAAAGCATCTAAAACAAGCTCCATTTTCTACCCTAAATCTATTCAAAATGCTTTTGTTTCATAGAACTCCTAATGTTATAATTTTCTTAAAATTTTCTGAAATATATCGTTGCTCCTGAAAGATCCCCATCAACAGGTTTTTGGGTTAAATCATGGTTATTTTCTTCTGTCACATTGTGACTTAAATGCCCTCAATATCTCAGGAGTGAAAATAGACTTCAGCTCTTTCAAATAACCATTAGGATTGGGTAAGAACTAATAATCACTTACCTCTTTCTGGTGATTTCACATGTGCCATTAATTCTCAAGGGTTATTTGATTTTTTTATTATATAATTTTTTTAAATGTATCAATTGTATTATCAATATATTGACAACAAGGAACACACTGATTTCAGATAATTAATATTTTAAATAAGTTTGTTTAATATTAATCATGTATATCTTACCAATGTATTACATAGCTTTCCACACATGGCTCCTGCTTTAATTCCATGAATTAAAAATATTTTCATGCCTTAAAATTTTGAAGTATTAAAATAATAATGACTTTATTTATTTTCTTCTGCTCCTCTTCTAGTGAGAATACTATTAAAATAATAAACAGAATTGCCTGGTGTAGAAAAGAATTAAATAATTTACTGAAGGTTGTATTGTGTAAAAATCCCTTAAATAGGAGTTAAAATTAAAATGAAAAAAAGAGTAATAAATTGGCCTCATGTATGGATTATATTAAAAACAAGATTATTATTAAATGTCAAATGTGCTTTTCTTTAAGTAGTAAATTTACCTTTTTTAAAAAAATTGAATTCCATTGGTTAACTTGATATAGACAATTTGTAATTTGTAATAGCAAAAATATACTCATTAAACATATTGAAATAATTTATGTTCTTCTCCTATCCCAAGATGATATTATTAAACTAGTGTTCTCACATTGGTTCTTGGCTTGAATTAGAGGACATATCCCTACTCTGCTACCTCATTATCAAGAATTTTTGAAATAACAAGCTCATGTTAAAGGGAAGAATGCATTTTATAAGAGTTTGATATCATGGCCTCGCCCATATCAGCGAAGAGAACATAGTATGCACATTCATAAATTTTGTAATTTATGAATGTCATAAAATGCATATTTTACTTAAAAAAGAAAAAAAATTTAAGTGGTGAAGAAAACTGAGCCAACAGTTCTACTCAATAAGTATTTGTACCATTGTGAACGTAAAATTGAAGCATAACTCAGTTTTTGTTACATATTAATTCTAATATTTTTCTTATGGTGTTTGCATATTTTTTTCACTCAAAATGACTCATAATGAAGATCAAATTCTTTATCCAGTATTCAAGTGAAGAAAGTAATATATTTTAATGTGGAAATATTACTTGGATTGGAAATGTTGAGCTCCAGGGTGACATCTTTGTAAGGGATTTTCAAGGGTAGTTTTGGTTATAGTGATCCTCAATTAGCCTGAAGATCTAATACCTATATCCTCCAGAGATGTACTACCATATAACTGACACAATTTAAATATGAATTTTATTGTCCAATTCAAGTCAGTCTCAACACAAAGAACGTTAGCACTGTCATGTATTCATGTATCTATAATTATTTTGTGCCTCATTTTAGATTAGTTCACATGGGAAAGCATGGTTGCTTGGTGCTTCTAGTATTTTCTTAGCCTGAAACTCTTCGATTTCATCTATACCTTTAGATTGTTGTTAGAAATTTTATGGCTTCGGGATTTCCTGTACCTGCTCAAGAAGCTAAAATCAAAACTCATTTTTGCAATATACTGTGTATTCTTGTATAAACTATATGAGCTGAGCCTCAAATTTCACATGGCTTCTTTGTCACTGGACACTACCTGAGCTATATCCAAACAGTAAATATTGCAGCCTTAAATTCCAACAGATATTCCTGAATGTTTTTTGTCACAATTTGTAGTCAAAACTACATGAAAATACCTATCTCCTAAAATAAATCTCTCCTCCACCAACTGAGATTTCTAGTTGTCAGTCTCTTGTCATAGCAACCATAAACAATTACTTTTTAAAACTTGTGTAAGAAAACACAATATTTTCTTTTATTTCTTTCCTTAAGGCTTCTCATTAATTGGTCCTGAGGGTACAAGGATAAACGATACATATGCCCTTTTTTCCAGAAGTCATAATGAAAAAGAATAAAGTACATTGTAAAAGTTAATTTTAAAATCTTAAGTGATATAATAGAGGTAAAGGAAATGCACCTTAGGAGTCTAGACAAGAAGGGAACCTATAGTGTCTAAAGGAATTTGTGGTAATTTGCAGAGATACAGTGAGTAAAATCTAAAAAAAGAGAAGAAAATTTTCCAAACAAGAAGTGAATAGCACTGATACAGAAAACATAGAAAACAGTGTAGAAGTATGAACAAGCATGTATATCAGGGGATTTGCACAAAAGCAGGATAGAACTGAAACCTGAGTATTAGAGAGAAGAGTGACAGGAATCAATGTTGACTGCATAGATTTTAACATGTAGGTCACTATAAGGCTGTAATATCTTTATCAAAAGGCAATGATATCTGAGAGGTTTTTAAGCAAAGGAAAATGTTATCATGTAAGTATTCTGGAAGAAATGCATAGATGGATCCAGTGAGAAAAACAAAATGACCTGTTTCTACAATCCAAGTAAGAGCTATAAACAACTTAAACTAAAGAAATTAGTAGAGATTATAAAATAGAATCAACAAAAATTTAGAATTATTTTAATTTAAGAAATGAGAAAAATAAATTAAGATACACAAAGATTTCTAGCTAAGTAGCCTCTGTAAACAATATTTTTGCTACCTGACAAAGGAGAACAAGTTTGTGCTGGGAGGAAATTAAAAATGTAAGATGAAGAAGTGAATTTTAAAATGTTTCAACCTTAGGACATTCGGATAAACGTATATATCCAGTATATAGTAGGAATGATCTCATAGGACTCTTTTCAATTTTATACAATAAAACATTACAAAATTATTTATTTGGAATTTAAATGCTCACTTATAAATCTTTTGAAATAAAATACTCTTCATAAATCAATATGTAGGCGACTGGGCAGAAACACGGTGGAGTGAGAGACGTCTCAGATCTATCCCCTTAAAGGAACAATAAGCTGAACATCTAAAATGCAACGAAAGATACCCAAACTGCACGGCGGCACATCTGAGCATGGGATCTGTGCATAAGAGCTACCACAGGTCAGAACCCCAGATGTTGGGTGGTGAACTGGGAGAAATAAAGGAGCTGCCTCTCACAGCCTCCAGAGCTCCCTGCAGGAGGAGGAGGAGGAGGAGGAGGGGTGAAGGTATGGGAACTTCCCTGAACAGCTCTGCCTGGGACTGCTGTGAGCAACCCGCACTGGGCGGAAGGGCCCAATCATCAGGGCAGAAGACAGAGAAGCAGACGAGACCACAGAGAAACAACAGTTGATTTTTACAGACCCAGGTTGCAAAACCGAGGCTGGGCCACAGCCCCCAACTACCAATCTAGAGGGCCCCTCCCCCATATCCTCTGAGACCAAACATAGCAGAGTCCCAAGGGAATCTGAGAAAATGATGCCAAGACTGTCTCTCACACTGACAGAAACTGAAATTGAGGGTAGCAAGTGTGATTAAATATCTGCAAGAAAATTTTATAAAAACGTGTTTGAAAGATTTATGTAAAGCAGGGATCCTAGGGGATTAGAAGCCACCTACTGGAAACCTTCTTTGCAACAGGCTAAAGAGAGACCTTTATATAGTAAACCTCCTTTCTGGAAAAACATCAGAATACACTTTCATTAATGCCCAGGCAGAGAAATAGTTCATTAAACACCATGAACAACCAAGGTGACAAGGCTTCTCAGAAAAAAAAAAGAGAAAATCTCCAGAAAATGAGTTTTATAGGCATGGAAATATGCCACTTAAATGACAGAGAATTCAGGATGGTACTTTGGAAAAAACTCAGTGAGTTCCAAAAGGAGTCATATCAACAATTTCAGGAATTAATAAGACAACCAGATGAGCAGAGCAAGGAGATTGAAACCCTCAAAAAGAACAGAATTGATGTTCCAGAGATTAAAAAAACACACTGCAAGAGTTGAAACATTAAATAGCAAGCTTGGGAAATAGAGTTGACCAAATGGAGGAAAGGATCAGTGATATCAGAGATAGTAATCTAGAAATAAAGCAGAAGGAAAAAGAAAGAAACCAAAGAATGAATAATAAGGAAAGAGAAATTCAAGAACTAGGTGATACCATCAGGAGAGGAAACATAAGAAAATGGGCATTATTGAAGGCAAAGAAAAGGAGCAGTGACTAGAAAGCATTTTCAGACAAATAGTGGATGAGAATTTCCCAAATCTAAGGAATGAGCTGGAGCTTGGAATTCAAGAAGTCAGCAGAACATATAATTATCTCAACCCAAAAAGGCCTTCAAAAGACACATTGTATTAAAGTTATCAAAAATCATCGACAAAGATAGAATTCTCAAGGAAGCTGCGGAGAAAAAAAATGGTAATTTATAAAGGTAAACTCATTAGATTATCCTCAGACTTCTCAGCACAAACCTTATAAGCCAGAAAGGAATGGAATCAAATATTTAAACTACTAAGTGAAAGGAACTACCAACCTAGCCTAGAATAATGTACCCAGCTAAGCTCTCCTTTAGATATGAAGGAGAAATTAAGACTTTTCCAGACATACAAAAACTAAGGGAATTCGCCGCTGTGAGAACTGCGCTACAAGAAATACTGAAAGGGGCCAGTTCACCCCTAAAACAAAATGACAAAAAATATATATATACATAATTAGGAGTAAAGTGACTGTCACGCAAATAGAAGCAGACGAGTGCAACCCTTACTAAGAAAAGGACATTATAAGCTTAAATAATAAGAAGAGAATTGTTATAACAAGATAGTAATGAACGTTCAGCATACACAGGGACAAACTGAGATAACAATGACTGAAAAGGGGGGATTCAAAGATCCAAATTCACAAACGGGAATGGAGATAAGGCACACGCAGAAGAAAACGGACGACTGTATATATATAACTATCTTTTTCATATTTGTAATAATAATAACCATACACCAAAGATTCAGAACCGAAGTATATAACATAAAACAAGAAGAACCAGAGGGAAAACACACAAAAGCAAACCCAAATGAAGAAAACAGAAACACAAGGACAAGGAAGCAAAGGAAACATCGAGCTACCAGAAAGCAAAAATAAAATGGCTCTAAGAAGACCTCGTATTCCAATAATCACCCTAAATGTAAATGGACTGAACTCACCAATAAAAAGGCACAGAGTTGCAGACTGGATCGAAAAACAAAACCCAACCATATGCTGCCTCCAGGAGACACATTTCAGCTCCAAAGACAAATATAGACTCAAAGTGAAAGGGTGGAAAATGATATTTCAAGCAAAAGGCATTCAGAGAAAAGGGAGGGTAGCAGTACTAATACCAGACGAAATAGACTTCAAAATCAAAAAGGTAAAGAAAGATACTGAGGGACACTTCATAATGATAAAGGAAATCATGCACCAAGAAGACATAAAACTTATTAATATCTATGCTCCCAATCAGAGAGCCTCGAAATATGTAAACCAATTACTAAAATAACTAAAGGGAGAAACAGACCAAAACACTATCGTAGTAGGGGACCTAAATACTCCACTGTCAGGTATGGATAGATCATCCAAACAGAAAATCAATAAGGAGATAACATCCTTAAATGACACATTAGACCAGAAACAAGCAGCCTAATAATTGTCTTTCCATATATTTATTCATGTTTCCAGATGCATATAAACACACATATATGTACGATTTATTTTATACATAACCTGAGTCATATAATATACTTTAATTTAAATTTTTAGGTTTTTTTTTCCATTGAACAATATAGCATGCACAACTCATCAAGACAAGAGACATAGCTCTATGTCTATGTGACATTCTTTTAAATGGTCATATAACATTTCATAATTCTTCCATTGATAGGCATTATATTAAGGTTTACACTACTAAAGCCAATGCTGCAATGCAGCTCCTGTACACATATGTTTTATTTCTATAGAGTAAATCTCAAAATAGCTTTCCAGGGGTAGAAGTCATAGTACTATTAGTTTTAATAAATTTTACCACATTAATTCTCAAAGATTGTAGCAATTTACATTCTACCAATATTGGATGTTACTGTTTTTTTTTTTTTAATTTTAGGCCAGTTTAATGTTTTATAAAGTGACATCTCACTATAAACATAATTTGCATATTTCAGACCACTTATGTGATTAAACTTCTTTTTATTTGCTATTTTCTATTTTAATTCTTCTCTTGTAAGTAGTTTGCATTAATTTAATTTTTCTTGCTTTTCTATTTCTCTTATAATACTGCTAAGAAATTATGTAGAATACACTTCCTCAGAATTGCCTTTTTTCCCCCTAAATCATGGGTGTTTAATTTACATAATTTTATAACATGTGAGATATTTTACTTTTGGAAACCAGGTTTGTTCTTGATTATTTTGAGGATTCCAGAGTCTTTGACTTCTTGAGATCTCTTTCATGCTAACTTTATAGAAAAATTTTTCTGGATTTTATTGTAACACTTTAGTTTAAAAAATTATTTGTTATCTACTCTTTTGCAAATAAAGATCATTAAAAATAATAAAAAATAATAAACTATCTTGTGACTGGGGAAAATGTTTTTGATTTATTTTGTAGTTAACAAAATACATAGTAAGAAATATATGTATTTTGATAACATTTTAAATTGTATATACAAAGATATACATGCCTAAAAAAGAAACATCAAAATGTTAAGTGTGAATCTCTAGATGAGAAGTTACATTTGCTTTTACTTTTGTTCTTTGTCCATTTCTATTAC
This sequence comes from Macroglossus sobrinus, assembly GCA_004027375.1. Taxonomy (NCBI): domain Eukaryota; kingdom Metazoa; phylum Chordata; class Mammalia; order Chiroptera; family Pteropodidae; genus Macroglossus; species Macroglossus sobrinus. The sequence goes on from PVKZ01002390.1 coordinate 29,593, forward strand.
AAATATATAGTATATTTGCAATTGAAAAAAACTAACGTGTAAGCATATAAATGGAGCTTTGCAAAAAATATACTACAGAGTTAATATTGAGGTAATATTTGTAAAACTGTGGCATGAAATATTTATTATAATGTAAAAATAAAGAAACTGAAATAAAAATTATTGAACTCTGCTAGACCATCCAGGGGCTGGACCATCCTAGTAATTATAGGACATGTAGCATTCATGGTTCCCTTTCTCGAAATTCTAGTAGTACACTTTAGTCATTAAGATAAATAAAATGCCCTATTTCTAAATACTCAGATATTGAAAACTATGGCTAGAAGAAGATTGTATAAGTGAGAGAAAATCAAGTGGCCATATTTATGAACGGGTTTGCATGTAAGTTGTGTACATAACATGATAGAAGGTGCTAAAAATAAAAAGTAACTTCCAAATGATCTTTTTTATGTCCAATGTCCTTGGGTTAACATATTATTCCATGAAAATTTATGCATGTTTACTATCCTAAATCTCAGTTTGAGCTTTAGGTTTTAATTGAATCACTTCTCAAAACTTCCTCTGTGACCTAGGATGCCACTTTGCTTCACTCTCCTGGCATTACTTTACTTTTCTAAATCTTTCAAAATTAAGCTAATGAAAATTATAGCTCTAAAATTCCAATGTTAATTGACTTATAGTCTCATTCGTGAATATATTCATAATAATTTTTACTAGGAGCCACATGTACAGAGGCAAAATAAGCAACAACCTGTTCCTTCATCAAGGTCACAATCCAGTAAGAGGTTATGAATTTAAGTTATCCAAAGGGTTACTAAAGTGAGTTCTTAACTACTTTTATGTGTTTAATATCAGAATGATCACATACATAATGGTTTATGATAAGAGATCATAATTTTAAGAAAATAGTTCTTAGAGATGTGGGAGAACAAAAAAAATCCAGCAGGTAGAAAAACCGTGATATGTTCAAATCAATTGGGCTAGCATGAATTGAACTTCAAAAATTGAACTCTCAAATGACAATCTATTTTCTATAATTATACAGCCAGAAATCTTTAGATTGGTGCTCTTGCCATATGTACCCTTACTGTTTCTACTATTACTATACTCAATACTATTATTTTAAAAATGTTTTCCATCCTCACTAAATTGTAAGTGCTGAGAGAAGAGGTATAGGACTACATTGAAGATGATTATATACTCAGTATCCTAACAGCTCTTAGGTACTTTATCTTCCATTGTTTTATTGTGGCCCACTTTTTATGTTTAATCTATTTATGACATCCTCTTATACCCTTGTTTCCCACTTTATTTTAGTACTCTTTGTACAAGCATTGATAGAAAAGAATTGTTAACAGGAAAGCAAGTGTCATATGCAGAAACAGTATCAATGTATTGGCCATTGCATCCTTTTTCTTCACTCTGGTTCTCTCTGCATATTCCACATTTAGGATTATTGCTGTTTCTACCATGTCTTCAGGGTGAGTGGGGCATGTGACTAGAAACTTGACTGGAAACAGTACAGGCTTGTCAAATCCTTCACTACCCCATTTCCCTTCCGCTCCGGCCAAGTATCTCACTGCTTGATACTAATACATTTGTGCCTATATTAATTAAGTTAAAATGTTACTATGAAAAATCTTTTTTTTTAACTTCAGAAAGAATGCTTTGTCATATCAAACTATTTTTTTTTTTTAGTGTGAGGTTCAATGCACACTGTATTACTTACTAAGGATTTTTATTATTTCTTTTACTTCACTAATTAGAATAAGTTTTACTTACTAAAGAAGTATATTTTTATTTACTGAACATTTTTATTTATGAAAGATTGTTTAAAAATAAAAAAATTTTTAATATAATAAGGGCACAATTTTTATATATAACTTCTAGTACCTCAATCACTAAATCTCATTTTTCTCACAACAAAGTGTGCATTTTGTCAACCCTTTAAAATAAAATTGTACTGTTCTTATAAACTTGTTTATAATCAGTGATTTTTATGAAATATATGTATTTGCCAGGTAACATATTCTCAAATAAAACTACTCATATAGTTATTAGAATTAGAGTAAACAGAAGAATAATTTGTTACAGCTTTGAATTAGCTAAAAGGAATTTAGAATATAATTTTTGATGTTTTTGAGACATTAGAATAGCTCATAAAGTCAAAAAACTAAACTGCTCATGTGTTTGACTTTTCATTCTTAGAATGATAGAAATATATCACAAAAAGAGCAAATAGCAAATATCTACATTTTCATTATTTCATTAGTTATGTATTTATGTATTTTATGTTAGGTAGTCTTTATAAAGACACTATCAAAAAGTCTGCCAGACAATTAATACATGAACTATTAAACAAAATAAGCAGAAAAAATATATTTTCTACTGAAATCTTAAACTTGTTTGTAGCAAACCAAAGACAATGACGTTCACCTGTGCCTTTCCTAACAACTTGCTGCCTTAGTTTTAGAAAGGCAGCTGAATGACATGCAGTTTTGATGTTCATGCTGCATTCCTCAACATAATGTGGGCAGAGAGCAACTTCTACTTTTTCCTGATTAAATAGCACCACTAGTCTGGAAGAAAGGAGATGCTGTTTCTATGTGGATATTTTGCTTATAAAATCAGATGGGATTTGCTTATAAGGTTCATTAATTTTTGGCCTCTATTTGCAATAACCCATACTCAGGAGACCACCACTGTAACACCCTCAAAGGAACTCTGCAAAGTCTATAAGGAGAATACCTGCTCTGAAGTTTCCCACCTTCTCTGAACTGAATTTGCACAGCCACCCCAGGAGGGGAGAATGCAGCTTTGAAAAATAACACCTTTGTTATTCCAAGTGTTAGAGATGAAGCTGAGTTTTCAGATGGCCTCAAGGTTTATGCACCCTTCACCAAACACAGATGGAAACTGGACTCTTTGAACTGCTTTGAAAATCTGTTACTGAGTATTGCTATGGGTCTGTGAAGCAGCCATTCTAACTTTTGACAGCCTGCAATTTTTATGGTTCTGTGATGACAAGGGAAAAAAATAACTTCATTTTAGAAATAAGTGGCCTATATACCAGGGTGGGGAAAGCCATCATCTAAGCAAGATTTAATCTTAACTATGGTAATTCTAAGTGGTTGTCTTTAAAAAAATGGTTTAAATATTAGCATTATAAACAAGTCATAGATGACCTTAATTCATATTATTCTACTGATTATTTTTACTTTTTATAATTTCCATACTTTTATCTTCAAATATTAAAATATATAAAGATGAATATCACCATTTATATATCAATGATTAACATTACAGTTCCTTGGAGCTTTTGCAGTTTCATTAGAATATACTGACTCTTGAATCAGAAATATTTGCTGTACTAAGTCAATGTCATGCTCTGTGTTATATTGTGGTTCCATGAAAAAAATTAAACACCAGAGTTTTCATTTGCCTATATTAAGAACAACCTTTCAATAAAAACCACTGTAAATGATCAATCTTACTTAAGTTAGATTCAAGTCAACAGAATTTACGATGTATAATCTGAGCCTGTTACATATGCGGCATATAACCAATTAGGTTGTTCTTGCTTTCTTTTCAAAGCAAATTGAATCTCTGTATAGGAATCAAGACAGTCCTACAAATTGGCAGAAAGTTATGAGAACTTCAGTTATATTGTTCTTAATAGAAAAACTAAGGTTTGGCCAATACAGCTGACAGCATTAAACTGTATATTCTCAATGCAGTTTGTTTGATTTCACAAATACTTAATATTGTACATGTCTATACAATGTATGTTTGTGTCTGGACTAGAAAAGCAACTATCTCTTAGGTTAATATCAAATTAAGCATGTTTTAATGATAAAGTTCTTATGGAAACATTAACTTAGCTGTGTTGTTTACATGTAACTTTTTTATGCTGAGAGTTTAACTATATCAACAGGGGTACATTATGATATATATTTAATAAGAATGCATACTTAGCCACAGCAGGCTTCTTTCTTAGAGCATGGAAAAGATAGCTGTGTGGCCCCATCTCAGCAGGTATACACCAGCAGGACAGAGCAGACTTGGTAATCTCTTCTTTGGAACTATTGAACTTTAAAAAAAAAAAAATGATGTATATATAAAGAGAGCATGGATCTGTGTTTCTTTGTAACTTTTACCCCCCAGGGTACACTGAGTGACTATAAAAAATCCTGGCATGCACACTATTTTTTATTCCATTCTTCCTGCCACAAAGTATTAATCATGGTAAAAGGAAGAACCTCACATCATGGGAATTTACAATCTCTACATCTTCCTTGAGTTTAAATGCTTGTATTATTCAAAAGTGCCACTAAAATTTAAATGATCTTTTAAGAATGAACTAGTGGAACTATTACCAGTATCTGACAATAACTACCTGATGTAAGAAAAAGAAAGAGTTCCAAGAACTAAAGGGAGGAAAAGAGAGGAAAGAAAGAATAATTTGTCAAATGGTTTTTCCCTATATTCCTCTATTTCATTGACAAAGAAGTCAGGAAAATGTGTAAAATCTCATTCACTTTCTTAAGAAAAAAAACAAAATACTTGAATAAAAAAAAACATGACTTCTTTGATTACATTCACACATCATTTTTTTAAAATAATCTCAAAAAGAATAAAAGCAAGAATGATGATATGTAGTTAGTGTGATCTTCAAATTACTAGGCTTATATAATAACTTAAGACATCTATAAATTCATTCTATAACCATTATTTTATTTCTAAACTTTTTAAATATTTCAATTTCAGGTGACATTCAATATTTTATTCATTTCAGGTGTATAGCATAGTGTTTGACATTTATATAACTTACAAAGTGATCACCCCAATAAGTCTAGGACCCCCTGACACCAAACACAGTTATTAGTATATTATTGACTCTATTCGCTATGCTATACTTTACATCTCTGTGACTATTTTTATAACTGGCAATTTGTATTTCTTAATTCTTTCTTCTTTTTCACCCTCCCACCCCACCCCGTATCTGGTGACTATCAAAGGCTATGGAAAAGGAACCATTTCTCTCAGTCTGGTTAGAAGATTGTTGCAAACTATGTTAAGGGATAGAAATAAAAATGATTAAGGCAGAGTCCTTTCCAGGGCCACCATGTGTGATTATGCTGATTGTGAACTGCTCAGAGATACCTAAGCCAAGGACAGAAGTGGGGCTATAATATGGCCATGCTCTACTCCTCAAGCCATAAGCTCACAGTGTGATAGCTGCTCAGTGGAGATAGGACAGGGGATACATTTTTCTTTTTAATTCACAGAAAGGGGACACAATTTTTAACTCACACTGTCATACTGCAAATATTTTGGCCTCAGTATAGCTCGAAAATGTTGATATGTCAGACTTAAAAACTTAACTGAAAACTTACTTTTTCGTGTAAGCGGCAAGCTATTTTCCAAGCACTTTATATATCACATATGTATTATTTATTCCTCAGAAGAATAAAAGTGCTTTATCAGGTCCAACATGGTATGGTCCCCAAGCTTACTCTCACCCACCTCATCTCTCCCTATTCTCCTTTACGCCTCCTCTGCTCCTCACTTTTCCTAAGGGCCTTTGTACTTGATAGTCCCTCTGTTTGGAACACTTCCTTCACAGAACTGCTCTGCAGTTTATTGCCTCACTTTCTGCACATTCCCAACCATCTTCTTATTAGAAGAGCCTTACTGGCAAGTCTGTCTTAGAGGAAGCCACCCCTCTGAGGACTCTCAAGCACTTTGGACTTACAGTCCATTTATTCTGCCTAATTATTCTTCATTTAACTTATTATCCTCTATATTACATATTTATTTATTTGTTTGTTTGTTTTTATTAAGTTTATTGGGGTAACATTGGTTAATACAATTATATAATTTTCAGGTGTACATTATTATTTGATATCTGTATATTCTATTGTGTGTTTACCACCCAAAGTTCAGTTTTCTTCAGCTACCATATATTTTATCCCTTTTACTCACTTCACCCTCCACCTACACCCCTGTATTTGACCCCCTTTACCCTATCTACCTCCTCCCACCTCCCCCACCCCACTTATAACCACTACTCTATAGTCCTCTAGTAACCACTAGTCTATATTACATCTTTAATTAGTGCTCTATTTATAGTCTACCTCCCCAAACTGGAACCTAAGATTCAGAAAAGAAGGACTTTTTACCCATTTTGTTTTCTGTGATATCCCCACCTCTGAAAACTCTAGTGTATCAATGACTTAACCCACCATGAGCCCACCTGTGTAGATTTGTCCTAGGGTTTATCTGTCCCATCTTCGCCCAAGGTGCACCAAAAAATAGGCAACTTTTACTAGAAGGAAACTTACTCTCATTATTTAATCAAAATTTAAATATTTTAGAGTAATGTATTATTTTCTGAAAAATTCTTATTTAAATATATTATATAAAATATGAAAAAATTTCTTGGGAAGTAACTTATGGTGATATAGTAATTACTTGCTGTCCCAAACAAATTTAAGGTTTTTATAGACCCTACTATAAGGAATTGTGTTAGGCTACATACAACAGCAACATAGAATTCATTTTTAGTAGATTAAAAACTATATTTTTCTGTAGCAAGAAATTTTGAAGTTAACAGGTATAAGTCAAATGTAGCCTCTTCACAACACTTTCAGAACTTCAGTTTCTTTTGTTTTTCTTCTTCTCCATCCTCCTGGTTTGTCTTTCATCAAATAGTCATAGTAGTGTATTCTCCACCATTCTCTGTCATTGAGGCCATGTTTCAGGCAGGAAGGATAAGTAAACTGAGAATCAAATATATTTTTGACAGTTAAGTCTGACTCCTCTTAGGAGATTTTCCAGAATTCTACACTGCAACTCTTACTCGTATCCTGTTAGAAAGCATTGTGTCACACGATTACACATACTACAGAGACCCAAGAAAGGTAGTTTTAGAGAAATGCATTTTCACCTCCATTTAAATCATATTTTTTTGGTAAGAAATATACAATGAATAATGAGAAGGCAATTAGTAGATAATCCATCTATAACAGGGTAGTAGATATCAGGTTATCAACCAACAGTGTATGCTGCAAGTGAAAAAGAAGGAAGTTTTCTCTGTAAAGATTTTCCTAACCTTCATATGGTCTTCTAACACATTTTTTAGAGGTTTAATATATTAATAATTATTTTAAAGCAATAATAAAAATACAAATATCCTAATAAAAAAATGATCAAGGGATATGAGGCATGTTCAAAATAGCCAGTAAAAATAAAAGATTTTAAACCTCACTTGTAAAAAATGCAAATTAGAATAGTAAGATACCATTGCATATCTTCAGATTGGCAGGAATAGAAAGGTCAGATAATATCAAAATTTACAAAGATGTAAGAAAATAGAAACTCCTATATTGCAGGTGAGAGTGTCAACTGGTACAACAACTTTAAGAGCCATTTGGTGATATCTAGTAAAGATAAAGAGGCTCATATCCTTCATGTTAGCATCTTCCAGTGTCATATACCTCAGAAATACCTTTGCACAACAAGTCCAAGGAGACATATATACAAATGTAGATTTTTATCTTTGCTTATGATATCAGTTGACTGGTTGGCATGGGCATGGTTTTGCTATACTAAGAATTAACTTTTAAAAACCCTCTTACTGATGAAATACTGCCATTTGTGACAATATGAATGGACCATGAGATAACCATGCTAAGTGAAATAAGCCAGACAGAAAAAGTGGAAAACCACATATATCGCTTATATGGGGATATAAACCTAAAAGCAACAAACAAACAGGACAAATAAGCAGAGACTAATGGACATGGACAATAAACTAGTGGTTACCAGAGGGTAATGAAGGAGGGGACAGGGAGATGGGGTAAAAGATTAAATATGTGGTGACAGAAAAAAATCGAATTATGGGCAATATATATGCCTTACTGTTGAATTGTACACCTGAAACATACTGTATTTCACTAACCATTGTCAATATAATAAAAATTAATTAATTTTAAAAACTACTCATAAAATAAGATAAAAATAAAAATCCTCTTACTAATTGCCTATATCATCAATTTTATGGTTTGTTCCTTCCTGTAATGGGCATAGTGAAAAAGGATACTGAGATACTACATTTTTTTTACTTAGACTGATCCAAATATTTTAATACATATGGAACCAGCTCTCTACATATGTAACCATGCTGACATAGTGGTTATTTACAAATAGCCTTTCGGGTGCATATTTCTATCTCGTAATGCAGTTACGAATAAATGTTCTCTGATTTTGTTATGGTTTTGCGAATTGCAGCCTTTATTACATTTAATGCTGCTTCATCCCTACCCCACCACAGAATGTCAACCTGGTGGAGATAAAGTAAATATTTGGTTAACTAAAACCTGACTTCAGAGGTGACATCAGCAACATGGCCAAATAAGACATCCCTTGGTTATATCCTCCCTCAACAATTTGTCATCCATCCATAGACAAAGTGCCTTCGTGACAGCTGTGAGATCCAGCACCTTATGCCAAGGGACCCAGAAGGAGTTTCACCCACCCCTGCAGTGGGTAATAGGTATGAAACTTGGTCCTGGTTCTAGCCATGTTAGCCACAGTCTGGGAACCTCTGGAGGACACTGCCTTAGACAATCACCAACAAATGAGAGAGCCTTTGCAGAAGTCCAGGTTTCTAGCAGAGAAGTTATAGCACACCAATGATGCAAAAAAAAAAAAAAATACACACACACACACACACACATATATATATATATATATATATATATATATATATATACACATACATATATATATACACACACATGCACACATATAAAACAGTACATACACACATGTGTAAAACAGTACATACACACATGTGTAAAACAGTATATACATACATATATAAAACAGTATATACACATATATAAAATATATATACACACACATTAAAGAAAATAAAAGGAAGGGTTTGACTTTACCTGAATCACCCCTCCACCAAGGCAGCACAGCTCAATGCTAAAAGAGACCTTCTTGGCACATGATTTCTCCTGCAGAGGAAAGTGAGAGCATATGAGTGAGTGCCCAACTTCCCCAGCTATGCAGAAAGCTGCCCCAAATGGCCGTTTCTATCTCACTTTATTCTGAGTACTGAGTCATGAACGACATGATTCCCATGTGGGAATAATCTGAGAGAGCACTAAATAAGACTCTCAGAGAGCATTAAAAGAAGGTGGATCCTACTGTGTCACAGATTCCATCAAAAGGTCTACCCACAAGCACTAGGGATGGTTTACTTGCAGGTAAATCAGCTGGCCCACAATCACTATGAGCACTCCATGCATCTTACTCAAAATACCCCAAAGTTGTAGCCAATTCCTTGATTGTACTCTCAATGGTGTCGATAGTGAGCTTTGGAAGATGACTAGTGAGTACTTGCAAAAAAATTGTCCCAAATCCGCAGGACAGAGAGAGACCACAAATTTGAATTTTAGTTCCACTCTTGGGAAAGCAAAAAGGAAACTGCTAGCACGTGGCTAGATGCATTGCAAAATCAATAAAAAGCAGTACAAACTTAAAATATTTGCCATAAGAGGGCGCAAGAAACACAGAGCAGGTGTATTCATAGAAGACCTGAAAATGCTGCAGAATCACTAAGAGGGCTGAGAGAAGACATTTCTCTCTAGAGTCAGTTAGTAAAAACGGGAGAAAATGACTGCTACTTCAGATGTGATGATAATAACACAAAACTTCAAAGAACATTAAAAAAAATCAAAAAACCATGATACCAGCAAAGAGCAACACAAAAACTTCCAGTAACTAACCCCAAGACACGGATATCTACAATTTAACCCATAAAGAATTCAAAATAACTATTTTAAGGAAGTTCTGTTAGCTACAAGAAAACATGGAAAGACAATTAAAGAAAATTAGATAAACAATACACAAATAAAATGAGAAATTTAACAAAGAGGTAGAGATGAGATAAGAAAGAACCAAACAGATATTCTGGAGCTTAAGGATACAACAAATGAAATGAATTATGCAATAAAGAGGGTCAACAGAAGAATTGATCAAACAGAAAAAAAGTAGAAGTCAAAAGAAATTAGAGAAAAAATCAAAAAAATAAAAAATAAAAGAGTGAATAAAGCCTATGTGATCTACAGGATATCAGCAAAAGAAACAAACTGCTAATTACTTGAATATGCAAAGAAGAAAAAAGGTAAAAGCGGGCAGAAACTTATTTAAAGACATAATGGGTAAGAAATTTTTAAATCTGAAAAGAGATTTGGACATCCAAGTTTATGAAGCCAAACAAACTCAAAAAACTTTTTTTCAAGACACATTATAATAAAACTATTAAAAAATCAAAGACAAATAAACAATCTTAAATGCAGCAAGGGAAAAGAAGCCTGTAACTTACAATGTAACCCCTATGAAGCTATTAGCAGATTTATCAGCAGAAACTTTATAGACCAGGAGAGAGTAGATACGATATATTCAAAGTACTTAAAGAAAACACTGACAACCAAGAATATTTTATTTGGCAAAGATGACTTTCAAAAAGAAAAAATATTTCTTTACAACAAAGCTTATGCAATTCATCACCACTAGACCTAATTTAATTTAATCTAATTAATTTAATTAATTTAATCTAAATTAAATTTAATCTTATTAATTTAGTTTATTTTATCTAAATTAAATCCTGAAAGTTCTTCAAGATGAAATAAAAAGATAAAAATTAGAAACATGAAAACATATGAAAATATATAACATATTGATGAAGATGAAGTATAGAGTCAAATTCAAATATTCTATTACTGTAATATGGTGGTGTGTTAATCACTTAACTATAGTATAAAAGTCAAAAAACAAAAGTATTAAAAATAACTATAGCTTCAATAATATGTTGATGAATATTATATATTCAACATGTTATTATTAAAAAAACAATAAATAATGACATAAAAACATAAAAAGGATAAGTAAAAATGTAAAATATTTTTATGTGACTGAAGTTAAGTTGTTATCATCATAAAATAGACTATTTTTAATAGATAGTGTTTTATATCATTTTCATGGTATCCACAAAGCTTTTTTTTAAATCACCCTAGATATGTAAAAGATAAAGAGAAAGGAATCAAAACATACCACAATGAAAGATTGTTAATTATTAAAGGAACACAGCAAAAGAGGAAGAATAAAACAAGAAAACTACAAAACAGCTAGAACAATTAATAAGATGGCATTAGTAAATCTCACTAGTGGTTATTACTCTAAGTTCAAATGAATGAAATTATCCAACCAAAAGGCATTGGGTGACTGGATAATTTTTTTAAAAATCCAACTATATGTTTCCTGTAAGATACTCTCTTCAGCTTTAACAACACATACGGGTTCAAAGTGAAGAAATAGACAAAAGTATTCCATGTAAGTGAAAACCAAAAATGAGCAGAGTTAATGCTACTTATAGCAGACCAAAAAAAGACTTTAAGCCAAAAATGATAACAAAAAACTAAGATGGTCATTATATAATAACAAAAGTGTGAATTGATCAAAAGATAGCATTCCTAAGTATATATGTACCTATCATTAATAAAATGTAACATAGCATTAACATAAATATATTAAGTACATATTAACAGATCTGAAGGAAGACATTGATAACAATACAATAATAGTAGGAGCCCACCTTCAACAATGAATAGATCATCAAACAGAAAATAAATAAGGAAACATTGGACACAAATTATAGTTTAAACCACAGAGCCTAACAGACATATACAGAACATTGTACCCAAGAGCAACAGAATAAAGGTTCCTATATATTATGAACAAAATAATGTGAGACTATAAACCAGTAACAGAAGAAAAACTGAAAAATTAACAATTATGTCAAAAGTAAAACATTTCTGAACAACTAATGGGTCAAAGAAAAAATTAAAAGCAAAATCTCAAAAAATATATGGAAACAAATGAAAATAAAAGCACAACATATCAAAACTTATGATATACAGCAAAAACAATTAAAAGAGGAATAAATGCTTACGCTGTATAAATGCTTTTATTGTAGCAATAAATGCCTATATTAAGAAAAAAGAAAGGTCCCAAATAAACAACTTAACTTTACACCTCAAAATAATATAAATTAAAATCAAACTAAGCTAAGATTAGGAGAAGGAAGAAAATAGCAAAAATAGCAGAAATAAATAAAACAGAACCCCCCCAAACCAATAAAATAAACAAATAAACAAAAAGGTCAAGGAAACTAAGAGCTAATACTTTCAAAAATAAAGAAAATAGACAAAACGTTAGTTGGTTAAGAAAAAAAAAGAGAAGATAATAAAATCAGAAAAGAAAGAGGAGACATTGCAACTCAGTCACAGATAAACAAAGAATTAGAAGACATTACTATGAACAATTACACACTAACAAATTGGATAATCTAGAAGACATGCATAAGATCCTAGAAGCATAAAATTTACCGAGACCAATTCATGAAGAAATAAAAAATGTGAACAAACCATTAATGAGATTGAATAAGTAAATAAAAAGACAAAAGCCCAGTAATAGATGGTTTTCCTGGTGAACACTCCCAAACATTTAAAGAATTAACATTGATCTTTCTAAAACTCCTAAAAAAAACTTGAAGAGACAGGAACACTTCTAAACTAATGAGTTCAGCAGTACCAGATACCAAATCCAGATAAGGACATTAAAAGAAAAGAAAACCACATGCCAACATCCATGATTAATATAGCCATAAAAATTTCAGTAAAATATTAGTAAAATATATTAGTAAATATATTAGTAAAATATCAGTAGAATAATGAATTCAGTAATACCTTAAAAGGATCACACACCATAATCAAGTAAGATTTACCCCTAAATCTTAAGGAAGATTGAACATGCACAAATCAAAAAGTACAATACACATTATTAGAATAAAATATAAAAATTAAGATAATCTCAATCTGTGTAGAGAAAAACATTTGACAAAATTCAAATACTTTTTATGATGAAAACCCAAAAAACTGGGTATAGTAAAAAACATACTTCAACATAATAAAGCTCATGTATGACAAGCCCATAACAAATATCTTGCTTAATGATAAAAAGTTGAAAGGGTTTTTACAAGATTAGGAATAAAACAGTGGTGACCATTCTCACTACCCCATTCAAAATGATACTAGTAGTTCTAGTCAGAATAGCAGGCAAAAAAAAAAAAAAGACATCCAAATTAAAAAAAAAGAAGTAAAATAATCTCTATTGTAAGTTATATATTCTTATATAAGAAATTACTAAATACTCCACCAAAAAAACCTGTTAGAACTAATTGATGAATTCAGTAAAGTTGCAATATACAAAATTAATATACAGAAATCAGTTGTTTCTCTACACTAACAACAAAATATCTGAAAAAGAAATAAAGAAAACAATCTCACAATAGCATCTAAAATTATAAAATAGGTAGAATTAAATTTTTCCAAGATGTGGAAGGACCTGTTCACTAAAAACTATAAAACTTTGATGAAGAAAATTGAAGAAGACACAAATAAATGGAAAGATTATCTATGCTATGGCTCAGAAAAATAAATATTGGTAATATATTTATACTACTTGAAGCCATCTATAGTTTCATTGCAATCCTTATCAAAATTCCAGTGACATCTGTTATAGAAATCAAAAAAAAATTATAAACTTTTTATGGAATCACTAAGGACCTCAAACAGCCAAAGCAGTCTTTGGAACAAAGAACAAAGCTAGTGCATTATGTTTTCTGATTTTAAACTATATTACAAAGCTAAAGTTATTAGAACAATATAGCATTGGCATAAAAATAGACTCATAGACCAATTAAACAGAATCAAGAGCATAGAAACAAACCCTTAAATGTACAGTCAATATTTAAAAAGGGGGTTCAAGAATACTCAATGAGGAAAGAATGCTCTTTTCAATAAATAATGTTGAGAAAACTGGATAATTACACAGAATGAAAGTAGACCCTCATCATACACCACTCACAAATTAACTTAAAATGGATTAAAGGTAGACCTTCTGAAAGATGGATATGTAGGAAAAACCTGAACTCACCTCTCTCCACAAATACACCAAATATACAACTTCATAGAGTAATTTCACCAGAAAAATAACTGAGGACTGTTGAACAGCTTCTGCACAATAAATGAGAAAGAAATACCACACAGAGAAAGTTGGGGGGGACTGTGGGAACTCTCCAGATTGGCAGAAACTCTCTAGGATCAGAGATGCCAATGAGCACCATTGTTTATATTCCTCCTCCACCTACATAGTGTGGGTGGGAGCTCTGTCCAAGTGCTCAAGCTGACCAGCAAGGCCCTACAGCATGTCCTAGGCTAACCTGACCAGAGCTTGCTATAAGACTAGCCAGCCAGCCAGCCAGAGTGCCACTGTAGCTGTGTGCCCAGGTTGCCTCAGCAAGTGCTCACTGCAGCCCCGGACAGCTGGCCATCCAGCACAATACAGACACCATATATTGTCTGCTTTGATTCCAGCCAGAATGTTGAAAAACTCTGCATATACAGTCTACAGAGAGGTCATTTCAACACAAGGCCACTTTTTCAAGATGGGATAAATAACTGTTATATCTAATTCACAGAAACAAACACAGATGAGTAAAGGACTGTGTTCCAAATGAAGGAATAGGAAAAACAAAAAGAAAATCACTCCAATGAAACAGAAGTAAATAATTTGCCTAATAAAAAAAAAAAATCCAAGCAACCATTATAAAGATGCTCACTGAACTTGAGAGTAAAATAGAACTTAGTAAGAACTTCAACAAAGAAGTAGACAATATAATAAAGAACCAATAGGAATTGAAGAATACAATAACTGAAATTAAATATATATTTTATGTATTTTTGTATTATATTATGTTACATTATATTTACATATATTTTATATGTATGTCTTTTTAGGAAGAAAAAGTCATAAGCATAAATAAAAAAACTATATGAAAGAAAAAATATATGTACATACATACATACATACATACACTGGAGGAAATTAATAACAAATTAGATAATACAGAAGAACTAAATAGTGACCTGGAAAACAGAATAGCAGAATCTATCTAGTCAGAAGAACGAAAATAGATAGCAATTTAAAAAAATAAACACAATTTAAAAGACATCTGAGACAACATAAAGTGCTCTAATATTCACATTAGAGGAAGCTTAGAAGGATAAGAGAGTAAGGGGCAAAAATCTCATTTAAAGTATATTGGCTGCAAACTTTTCTAACCTAGGGAAGAAAAAAGGGGATCCAGATACAGGAAGCACAGAAAGTTTCAAACAAGGTGAATCCAAAGATACCCACACCAAGACATATTGTAATTAAAATGACCAGAGTTAAAAATAAAGACAATCTTGAAGGCAGCAAGGCAAAAACAACTATTCACATACAAAGGAAACACTATGAGGCTATTAGCTGATTTCTCAGCAGAAAGTTTACAGGCCAGAAGAGATTGGCAGAATACATTAAAAGTGCTGAAAAATGGAACCTACAATCTAGAAAATGTTACTTGGCAAAGTTATCACTCAGAATTGAAAAAGAAATAAAGTATATCCCAAACAAGCAAAAACTTAAGGAGCTCATCACCATTCAATCAGCTTTAAAAGAAATGTTAGTCTTCTATAAGCAGAAAAAAAATGGTCATAATCATAAATAAAAAAAAACTATATGAAAGAAAAAAATCTCAGTGGTAAAAGCAAATATATAATAAACAAAGTGAATCAGTCACTTATGAAGCTAGTATAAAGTTTACAAGACAAAAGTAACAAAATCAGCTATAACTACAATAAGTAGTTAAGGGATACACAAAATGAAAATATCTAAAATATGACGACAAAACAAAGTGTGAATGAGAGAGTAAATAATGAAATACTATTAGAATGTGTTCTAATTTGAATGCCTATTAGATTAAAATAGACTACTATAGCGACAGATCTACCTATATAAATCTCATGGTAATCAAAAATCAAAACCTTACAAAGCTACACAAAAATAAAGAAAATGCAGCAAAAGAAAGCCCCTAATGAAAACCAGTAAACCACAAGGGAAAAGATAAAGAGAAAAAAGATAAAAATAGAGAAGAATTACAAAATCAATAATAATAAAAACAACAATTAATAAAAGGCAATAAGTACATACATATCAATGATTACTTTAAAAATCAGTAAATTCAGTGCTTCAATCAAAAGACAGAAAGTGGCTAAATGGATTTAAAAAAACAACCATTTATATGCTGCCTACAAAAGACCCACTTTAAATCAAATGACACAGAAAAACTAAAAATGAAGGAATAGAAAAATATATTCCATGTAAATAGCAATGAAAAAAAGCTGGAGTGGCAATACTTATAACAAACAAAATAGACTTTAAAACAAAGACTGTAAAAAGAGACAAAAATAGTATTACATAGTGAAAAGGGATCAATCCAAGAAGACAATACAACAACCATAAATCTCTACATACCCAACATAGGAGTACCTAAATATATAAAGCAAATATTAATGACATAAAAAGAGAAATTGACAGCAATACAGTAATAGTAGATGACTTTAATACCACCACTTAAACAATGGATAGATCTACCAGACAGAAAATCAACAAGAAAACAATGGCCTAAAATATCTTATTATTTCAGATGGAGTTAACAGATATACATAGACTTTTCACGTGTACATAGAATATTCTCCAAGATAGATTACTTGTTAGATTACAAAACAAGTCTCAATTAATTCAAAACTGAAATCACATTAAGTATTTTTTCCAATCACAATGGTATGAAACTAGAAACCAACTGAAAAGAAAAATTTTAAAAAAATCTACAAACATGAACACTAAACAACATACTTCTAAACAACCAATAAATCAAAGAATAAATCAAACAAGAACTTAAAAACCACCTTGAGACAAATTAAATAAAAACACAACTCTCCAAATCTATGGGATGTAGCAAAATTGGTTCTAATAGAAAATTTTATAGTGATACAGTCCTATCTCAAGAAACAAAAAATTTCCCAAATAAACAATCTAACTTAATACCTCATAAAGAAACTAGAAAAAGAGGAACAAGCAAAACATTAAGTAGAAGAAAAAAATAATAAAAACGAGAGGAAAAATAAATAAAATAGACACTAAAAACAAAACAATAGAATAGATCAATAAAACTAAAAGCTGGTTCTTTGAAAGGATAAAAGTGATTAATCTTTATCCAGACTCAGCAAAAAAGAGAGAGAGAGTACCCAAATTAATAAAATAGAAAGTGAGAGAGAAGTTACAACTAATACAATAGAAATACAAAGGATCATAAACACTATGAACAATTATATGCCAACAAATTGGACAACATAGAAGAAATGGATAAATTTCTAGACCCATACAAAATTCCAAGACTGAACCAGGAAGAAATAAAATTTGAACAAATCACTCACTAGCAATGAAATTAAAGTAGTAATCAAAAAAAAAAAAGAAATCCCAACACACAAAATTCCAGGACAAGACAGCTTTACAGGTAAATTCTATCAATAATTTAAAGAAGATATTAATTCTTTAAATATTAATCCTCTCAAACTATTCCAAAAATTTGAAAAGGAAGACATGTTTCTCAACTCATTCTATGAGGCCATCATTACCCTAATACCAGCATTACCCTAATGCCAAAACCATACCAAGACACTACAAAAAAAGAAAATTATAGGTCAATATCCTACATAAATATATATGCAAAAATTCTCAACAAAATATTAGCAATCTAAATTCAACAGTTTATTAAAAGGATTATTATACTCCATAATCAAATGAGATTTATTTCAGGGATTCAAGGATGGTTCAATATTCACAAACCAATCAGCATGAAACCATATCAATAAACCAAGGATAAAAATCATACTATTATCCCAACAGATGCAGAAAAAGTGTTTGATAAAATTCAACATTTACAATGAAATCTCTCAACAAAGTGTATATAGAAAAAACATCCCTCAACATAATAAAGACTATGACAAATCCACAGCTAACACCATACTTGAAAAGTGATGTGAAAAACTTGTCCTTTAAGATCATGAAAAAGACAAAGATTCCCACTCTCACCACTTTTATTCTATATAGTATTGAAAGTCATCATCACAGCAACCAGAAAAAAAATAAAACAAAAGTCATCCAAATTAGAATAAAAGAAGTAAAAGTGTCACTATTTTGCAGATGACATGATACTATATATAGAAATGCTTTACTACTCCACAAAAATACTACTATAACAAAAAAAAATTCAATAAAGTTGTAAGATACAATACTAATATATAAAAATATGTTAGGTTTTTATACACTAATAATGAACTATGAGAAGGAGAAATTAGGAAAACAACTTATAATTGCATAAAAAATAAAATACCTAGAAATAAATTTATCCAAGCTGATAAAAAATCTGTACTCTGAAAAGAAGACATTTAAAAAAAGAAACTGAAGATGACATAATTCATGGAAGGATATATCATATTCATGAATTGAAAAGAATGATATTATTAAAAGTCTGTACTACCTAAAGCAATCTATAAATTTGATGCAACTTTTATCATAATATCAATGACTTTTTTTCTCAGAACTGGAATAAATAACCCTAAAACGTATATAAAATCATAAAAGATCCTGAACAGCCAAAGCAAACTTGAGAAAGAAGAACAAAGTTGGAAGTATCATGTTCCCTGATTCTAAACTACATGATAAAGCTATAGTAATCAAAACAATATAATATTAACATTAAAAACAGATATATAGACCAACGAAACATAAAAGGTCCAGAAAAAAAATGTCACTTATATGGTCGATTTATCTGTAACAGAAGATGCGATAATATACAACAGGGAAAAATAAGTCTATTCAACAAATAGTATTGGTAAAACTGGACAGATACATGCAAAAAATAAAATTAAATTGGATCACATTTTTATACCATATATAAAAATAAACTCAATATGAATTAAAGACTTAGATGTTAAGACCCCAAACCATAAAACTTTTAGAAGAAAACATAGACAGCAAAATCTTTGACATCAAAATTAGTAATTTTGAGGGGGATATGTTTCTTTGAGTAAAGGAACCAAAAGAAAAAATAAACAAATAGGATTACATCAAACTGAAGAATTTTGGCACAGAGAAGACAACTATCAACAAAATGAATAGACTGAACCACAGAAGATATTTGTCAATGATACATTCACTGAGGGGTGAATATACACATTTATAAGAAACTCATACAACTTAACAACAAAAATTTTTTTTTTATTAAGAAAAGAGCAGAGGACTATAATACACATTTCTCCAAAGAGGACATACAGATGGCCAATTGACTTACAAAAAGATGCTCACAAATCATCAGGGAAATACAAACTAAAATCACAATGAGATATCACTTTATACCTGTTAGAATGGCTATCATTAATAAATCAATAAACAACAAATGTTGGCAAGTATGAGGAAAAATGAGAACTCTCATGTAATGTTGGTCAGACTGTAAATTGATATAGCCATACTGGAAAACAGTATGGAAGTTCCTCAAAAAATTGAAAAATAGAACTATTGCATGGCCACAATTTCACTTCTGGGTATTATGTAAAAAACAAAAATAGTTATTGCAAAAGTTATATGCACCTTTATGTTTATTACAACATTATTTATAATAGCCAAGATATGAAGGCTACCTAGGTATCCATTGATAGATGAATGTTTTTCTTTTAAAAGGTGGCATGTGTGTGTATTTCTCAGCCATCATTTGAAACAATGAATACTAGAGGGTATTATTCTGAGTAAAATAAGTCAGAGAGATAAAAGCTGTATAATTTTACTTATATGTAAAATCTAAACAACAAACAAACAAATGAACAAATAAAACTAAACAGAAACAAAATCATAGATACAGAGAATAAACTAATGGCGCTATAGAGGAGTGGGAAATGGTTGGGGGAATAGGTGATAAAGATGAAGGAGAATAAGAGGTACAAATATACAGTTATCAAATAAATAAGATCTGGGGATATGGTGTACAACAGAGGAAATATAGTCAATAATGTTATAAAAACTTTGATCACTAAATATTTTGGTAATCACATTGTAAATTATGTAAATGTTGACTCACTATGTTGTACACCTGAAACTAATATAATATATAACATTGTATGCCAACTATACTTTAAAAAATTTTTTAATAGATTAAAGACTTAAACATAAAACCAAATTCATGCATGGAAAAAACATAGAGAAAAGCTCTTGGACATTGTCTTGGCAACTGTTTTTTTTTTTTTTTAATAAAGCACAAGTAACAAAGGTAAAAATAAATAAAAAATACTATATCAAACTAAAAAGGTTCTGGACAGCAAAAGAATACTCAAGAAAATGAAAGGGCAAGCTAACAAATGGCAGAAAATATCTCAAATTATGTATCTGTCAAGGGGTTAATAACCAAAATCTATGAAGAACTCATACAATTTACTCAATATTTTTTAAAAATCCAATTAAAAAATGGGCAGAGTGCCGGAGTCAGCCGGCTAAGATTGAACAGTTCCCAAGAGGGGGAATGAGGATTGAGAAAAAAAAGTGAGAGAGAGAGACAGAAGATAGAGTTGGGAGGGCTAACAGTGAATACTGAGCCCCGAGTTTATTTAGCACAGCATATATATATATATATATATATATATATATATATATATATATATACACACACACACACACACACACACACACACACACACACACACACACACACACACACTCTTGGAAGAGCATGAGAAGCAACACCCACTCATATGCAAATAATTGCTGACCTTTACGTAAGTTCTCTTAAACATCCTTGTTTCTGTTTTCTTCTCTTATTCCCTGGGACAAGGAACATTAAACTCTTTCCATTAAGCCAAACTTCCTCCTTCAGTAACGAGCTGACCTGCTCTACAAACTTCTAGCTTGCAGGCAACTCCAACCCTGTCTGCAGGGCATTCAGCAAGAATGGCTCCCAACAGCAGAGATACTAAACAGACATTTTTACAAAGAGATACAAATAGCCAACAGATACATGAAACGATGCTCAAAATCACTAATCATTAGGGAAATGCAAATCAAAATTATAATGATATGCTACCTCACATCTATTAGAATGGCTTTTATCAAAAGAGATAAGAAGTAAAATGTAAAGAAAAGAAAATTCTTATGCACTGTTTGTAAAAATTTAAATTGGTACAGCTGCCATGAAAAATAATATGGAGGTTTGTTAAAAAATAAAAAATAGAACTATCATATAATTATAGCAATCCCACTACTGGGTATGTATCCAAAAGAAATGAAATGAGGATCTTAAGGAAATATTTGTACTCCATGTTCTTACAGCATTATTTACAATAGTCAATGTGGAAACAACTTAAATGTCCTCTATAGATGAATGATGGCTAAAGGTGATGTCATTACATACATATATAGCATAGAATATTATTCACCTATTAAAAAGTGGGAAATCCTGCTATTTGTGACAACATGGATGAAGCATGAGGTCATTAAGGTAAATGAAATAAGTCATGCAAATAAGTATGAGTACTATATGATATCACTTACATGTTGAATCTTAAAAAGCTGAACACATGAAAACAGAAAGAATGTTTGTTGTAAGTGTCTTGTGGGTGGCAGAGATGAGATGTTAGTCAAATGATCCAAACTTCTAGTTATAAAATTAATAAATTCTGGGGAACTAATGTACAATAAATTCTGGGGAACTAATGGGTAACTATGGTTAACAATACTGTATTGTACGCTTGAAAGTAGCTAAAAGAGTATATCTTAAATGTTCTTACAACAAAAAAGAAATGTTAATTATGTGAGGTGATGTGTTAACTAACACTAATGTGGTAATCATTTTGCATTGTATAAATGTATAAAATCATCATCATGTATAACTTACATAATGTTATATATCAATTATATCTCAATAGATCTGGAATAAAAGAAAAACTGGCTTCTAATCAAGGAGGAAGGTACTGCCCTATATATCCTGGCTTAAAGAAAGAAAATTAATATCAATAAGCAAATATGCAAATATGTCTTTATACAATACATATATATACTGTATATTCATATTTTTATCAGTAATAAGTCATATTATTTTGAAAATAATAAATAAAAAGCATTTTCTCTGAAAGTGTTTATATATACTTCGATGAAGCAACCACTGTGTCATTAAAGTCATCTTTAAGAACAGTGATTCATTTCTTTCAGAAAAAGTAAGAATAAATTTAGGAGTACTATGTGACAAATTCCTGGTATGACTAGAGAGGGTTCGTATGCATTTCTTTCTTCCTTTCTTTTTGGTTCTATCATTCTCAAAAGATGGGATTTTTAAAAAGGTTTGGCATTTCTTAATAAACCTGTCACTATGAAAATTGTAACTTAAGTTTTTATTATATTTAAGGGTTATTTTTTCCCATGTCTTTATTTTAGCTTCTGTGCAATCTCATGAATTTTAGCAATCACATATATTTTAACCACAATATGAACAATGGCTTTTATATATATAATTAATCAAAATGGAACATTTTCTTGAGGTGTTCATGTATAATTTCTCTGCCGTATTCAATATAGTAAAAAATATGATATTATTTCTAGAAAATAGATGAAAGTGTTTCAACATATTGTGACTACATGAATAACATTAAATTTTAATTGAGAAGTTAATTTTTAAAATAAATCATTAATATTTTTTGAGTTCACATCAATATTGAGTTCAAATCAATATTTACTTTCTCTGGGGACTTTTTTTCCTCTTTTGTCAATTCACAGGTCTCCATTAAAATCAATTTTACCAACAAATCACTAAAACATTTCTTAACTTTTAGATTTGTAAATAGTGCTCTTTAATATAAAGTGAACAGAATGTATATTATCCAAGTTATAAATCATCAATCAGTGGCTACATAATATAGGCATGAATTATTTTAAAGGTACACATATATTTCTATATATGCATATATTTCTACATAAAATACATAAAAACTAGACATGATATTTTTATTTTTATGCTATGTAAACTTTATCCTTGGTTAATTTGAAATTGTATTTTCTAAATATTACTTAAAAATTCAGATTGGTTTAAAATTACTTTTTTCTCTATTCTGCTTTTCTTCTTCCCCCCCAAAAAAAATAAAAAAAATAAGGTTTAGTATTCAACATTAGTGCTAATAAGCATAACTAGATAAATGAATAGACCTAAGTATGAAGAAAATGATTAAATTAAAATGTGACATACTGTTAAGACTCTCTTAAGACCTAGTCATTAATGCACATATATCACTACATTTTCATAATTAGCTAGCAAAAATTATTGGTTCCCCAAGAACTTGAAAATAAATAAAATTTACAACCAAGAATTAAACTTCAAGAATAACACATAATAAATCTTCTCAAAGTAATAGGATTATCCTCAGCCCAAGTATATATGCCATTACAATAAAATAATTGACAGTTGGGGTATAGAATAAGGAAGAATGTGTGAAAGCCAGGTTGCTTAATCTAAAAGCCCAGAGAAAGATAGAAGCTGTGCCCATCTGTGACAAGTAGCCTTCCAAGTATTCTCCAATAATTCCCACCTCTTACTAACAAATCATTTTATGATTCCTCCAGTACTGTAACAGCATTGATCAGGATAACCAATAGAAAATGACAGACATGATGGTTTGTCATCTCCAAGATTAGTTTGTGAAAGACTGAGGCTTCTCTCTTGTTTGCTGCATCTTTCTCCCTATTCTTTGGATATGGAAGTCATGTCAGAAGCAGCTCTAAGAATAGGTCAATGTGATAAGGAACTGAAGTCTCCTTCTATAAGCCATTTACATGAGCTTAAAGTAGATACTTATACTACAAAGTGATAGTAATCAAAATGGCATGGTATCGGCAGCAAAACAGACCCATGGCCCAGTAGAACAGAATCGAGAGTCCAGAAGTAAAGACATATTTATAAGGGCAAATAATTTTTGACAAAAAAAGCCAAAAATATACAGTGGAGAAATGTTGGGAGCTGAAAAAGAGAAGTAAGAGTTAACAGTCTTAAGACACTTACAGAAAGATATATGTAGGCAGCCAAGGACAATGTGGTGGATAACAAGGTTCCTCCCCTGAAGTTATCTAGGGGAAAACACAGTATTCTGCCAAGCAAGCAGAAAAAGTTTCTGCTTTACTCAGATAAGAACAACATTGTAAGAATTGTGAATGTCCTCCTAACGTCTGTAAAAGTATAAATATGTGCAAGGAAATAAACTAGGTGCCGCAGTCTCGATTCTGCGTGCCCTCCCACTACTTTCTTTTTCTTTAATCCGCGCTCCCCCTTTCAGGAAACTGCTCGACTCGTCGGCTGGCTCCGACAGAGAAAGAAAAGCCTCTTCAATAAATAGTGCTGAGAAAACTGGAAAGCCACCTGCAAAACAATGAAAGTAGACTGTTGTCTATCATCACACACCAAAATTAACTCAAAATGTGTTAAGGACATAAATATAAGACTTGAAACAATAAATTACATTGAAGAAAACATAGAAACTAAATTTATGAACCTTGGACTTAAAGAGGATTTTATAAATTTGACCTCAAAGGCAAGGGAATTAAAAGTAAAAATAAATGAATGGGACTACATTAAACTAAAAAGCTTCTACACAGCAAATGAAACCATCAGCAAGGTAAAGAGACAACCATCTGAATGGGAAAATATATTTGCAAGCAATACCTCTGATAAGAATCTAATATCCAAAATATACAACAAACTCATACAACTCAATAACAGCAAACAAACAAAAAAATCCAATCAAAAAATGGGCAGAGGAACTAAACAGACACTTCTTCCAAGAAGACATACAAATGGCCAACAAGCATATAAAAACATGCTCGTCATCACTAGCTATTAGGAAAATGCAAATCAAAACCATAATGAGATACCATCTCACACCTGTTAGAATAACTATAATCAACAGGACAAGTAATAAGTGTTTGAGAGGATGCAGAGAACCCTCATACACTGCTGGTGGGACTACAAATTGGTATAGCCACTATGGAAAACAGTAAGGAGGTCCCTCAAAAAACTAAGAATTGATCTGCCATATGATCCAGCAATCCCTTTCCTGGGTATTTACCCCAAAGACTTAAAAACCCATATTTAAAAAGATATTTGCTCACCAGTTCATAGAAGCATGATTCATGGTAGCCAGGATGTAGAAGCAACCAAAGTGTCTTATGATAGATGATTGTGGTACATATATACAATGGAATATTACTCAGCCATAAGAAGAGATGAAATATGGCCATTTGTGACAACATGGGTGGACCTTGAGATAATCACATTAAGTGAAATAAATCAGACAAGAAAAGTGGAAAACCACATGATATCACTTATATGTGGGATATAAACCTAAAAGCAACAAATGAACAGAACAAACAAGCAGAGACTCATGGACATGGACAATGGATTAGTGGTTACCAGAGAGTACAGGGGAGCAGAAAGGTAGATGGGGTAAAAGGAGTCAAATATATGGCGACAGAAAGAAATCTAACTATGAGCAGTGAACACACAATACAATATATATATATATATTTAACAGTAAAGCATATATATATATATATGCTTTACTGTTAAATTGAACATGTGAAATTTACTGGATTTCATTAACCAATGTTATCATAATAAAAAAACAAAAAGTAGTTACTTTAGCCTCATTCAGGTCTTCATCTACTGTAGCCCTGGCTAATAGCTTGACTCATGAGACTAAGTCAGAACCACCCAGCAAAGTCAATTCCAGATTCTTGACCCTCAAAACTGTGTGAGATAATATTTGTTGTTTTAAGCTGCTATGGTCTGGGCAATTTGTTATGCAACTATAGATAACTACTACAACATCTAAGAAAGAGAGACTAGTGGTCACTGAATTTTGATCTCCAGACTAATGTTTTCTCTTCAATAGATATGAATGCAAAGACTTTCCACCAATAACATCCAAGACATAGTTGACATGAATAACTCTGTGTTCTACATGTTTCATAAAACTTAGACTACCAGTAAGCAATCTATCAACATAATTTCTTTTTCTTAAGTTAATATTCATCAAGCAAACTTCTGACCGATTTGACCTTCCAAGAGTTATGACTACAAAGAGAAACTGCACTGATTGTGCTGGTACGAGTATTTATATCACTGGGAAAGCTATTCTTCCATCTAAATTAAGTTGACAATCTGATTTTAGACATTTGCCCTGAGAAACTAGTTAATATGACATTGAGAGTCTCCTTTTGATGTACTGTAAAACTTGGGGTTCTGAGCTTAAAAGAACTAAGAACAAGATCATCATTTCACAAAACTTGGTGTGTTTGTAAAAGATATCTTCTTGGCAGGAAAGGCAATAATCCTTCCTCAGGTGACACTTCCTTTGAAACTAACATTTCTTTGTTGGTTTATACCTCATGGCTGAATAACAAAATAACAAAAGTAATTCCCTATCTCTGAAATTGAGTGTGAATTCACATTATAATCACATTTCATATCATGGAAGCTCCATGAGGAGAGGCACTTTATCTTTTTCACTCATTGATATATTCTGGGACTGTTACAGAAGGCACTCAGTAAATTCTTGTTGAATGAACACAAATGTAAATACTTTTCAGACATTCTTCTGTGTTTTACTACTTAGCCCTCTTCTTCATTTCTTATAGAAGCCATTATATATATTTTCTAACAGTGAAACATCTATTAGTAAGGGACTTGTCACCTAGTTAATCATTAAAATGTGAATTTTCAAAGGGAAGATATCTTAATTTTCTTCCACAAAAATCTATATAAACTTGTTTCAGCACTAAGACATACTAACATGTCCTAAAGACCATTTCATATTCACACATACGTAGGTACCTAATTTGGTTAAATTGGTGGATTCTTGACTTATTCCTAATTTAACACAATACTGACTTTAGTTTTATATATGTAAATGAAAATAGATTATATCTCCTGTCCAACTTTAGTAAAAATTTTTGTCAAAAAAGCAGTCTCATCACAAACCATTTAACATTGTTTCTAAATTTTGAAGTGACATATTCTGGCTAATAAATTCCTAGGTCAAACGATTCTTATTTTAAATAATAAAAGATATTGATTGTTCAATTACTCTCAAGAAAGTTCCATCACTTTACAATATTACCGATATTTTCTGAAAGTATCTGTACATACACTTACTATATATAAAATTTGACCTATCTGTTAGGGAAAAATTGATTTTTGCATGAATCTTTTATTTTGTATATTTTTCAATTAAATGTGAAATAGACCACTTTTTTTGTGTATGTGTAATACACTTGTAATTATATTTTTTTCCAGTAAAATGTTTGTTTCTTTTAAAGTTTAAAACATTTCTTCTGTTCATTTCTTAATTATTTCTTTGTGTAAACTTATTAAATTAATTTTTAATTAAAAAAATATTTGTCATTACTATATAATACTTTAATATTATATTTCTAAATATTTTGTTCATTTTATTCAGTATTTTGAAATTACATACATAATATAAGTAAATTTATGAAAGCATGAAGCTATAAGGTATATGAATAAAATGAGCACCCAGCTTCACAACTACTTTGTATCTACATGTGAGGTATACAAAGCAATTTGGGGAAAACTGACCATTTGCCATGTTCAGTGCAGCCTGCTTGATACCTGAGTGGGAACAGTGGAAGAAGTCTAAAAGAAAGAGAAAGACAAAGGTGGGATCAGGTGAACCACTATTCAGTGATGATGGAGTAATGGCACAGTTTTATTTTTGCAAGCTGCTTTCATACAAGAGCATACAATTGCTAGCTAGAATAAGATCACCTTTGGCACAATCATCTAATCCACATTTTATTATGAACTTTTGCTGTTCTGTCTGTTCAGGGCTATAAGTGTACTTCCATGTCTCAGAGAAACACTGCATTGTTTCCCAAACAGTTTGTACCTCCCCATTCTTAGGAGGATTCGTTGAGGTGAGGTAACCATTGGCTAGCCTCACAGACTGCAAGGACCTTGTCAGTTTGCAATCTGCTCCTCACAAACATTGACTTTTCCAATTAATTCATACTATGTAGCTCACCATTTATTTACTATTTTAGATTTAGTCTCATGTTTGTTTGTATGGATGCTATTGTAAATATATTATTTTTAATTCTAATTTGTGTTTTAATTAATTTCATTTTCTTGCTAAATTTTCTGTCTAATTCTAGTAGTTATGTTTATACTTTTTAGAATTTTTCTATTCTACTCATTCTATATGCAAATAGTGACATAGTTTTTATATATATTTTTGCTTCATTGTAATAGCTATGATATCTGAAGCAATAATGAATAAACATAGTAAGTATGGGTGTCTTTGCCTTATTTCCAGCATCTTAATGAAATTTTAAATATTTATAATCAATTAGTATGTTATATACTATATTTTTGTAGATATCTTTAAAATAATTTGAAACTTACCCTTCATTTACAAATTTTTTATCATAAACACAGGTTACAATAAATTAACAAATGCTATTTCTGCATCTGTTAAAAATATTGCATAATTTTTTTATTTTGTTACTATGGAAAATTATTCTGACAATTTTAAAATGTTAAAGCAAACTAAAATTTTCTGAAATAATCCCTACTTGTTCCTGAAGTCTCATCTTTTAATACATTGCTTGATTAATTTAAATAATAGTTTGCTTCGAATCATCCTTGTTCCTAAGAGTAACTGGTTTATAGATTTTTAAAATTTTCTATCCAAGTGTTGTTATCAGAATTATGTATAATCCAAGACAGGAGATTTCTCTTTTTTCCTATATTCTTTAATGGTATGTCTTTTATAAATGTTCATTAATTCAAAGATAAATTATCTAGATCTATTTTTATGATGAGGAGGTATATGTATGCAAAGAATTTCATTACAGATCCAATATATTTCCCATATATAAGACTATTCGTAATTTTCATTTCCTCCTCTTTTGTTCTGATGACTTTTGCTTTTAAAAGAAATTTTCTATTTAATTTTTATTGTCAAATTTGCTAGCAAGTATTTGTTCATAATATCAGCTCTATTATCTTTTTTAAATTCTTAAAGAAACTGTATTAATGTTTTCTTTTTCATCTCTAATATCGATACTTTTTTTTCTTTTTCTCCGTTTACTTGGCTGATTATCTCAATTGCACATTTATTTTTTATTTTATTATTTTTCTTGCTTTATTAATTTGGCTACTTTATTTAGATTAAGTTTTTTTTAATTATTTGAGATATATAAACAGAAATTTATTTTTAGCCTTTATTTTTTATTTAATATGTACATCAAATAGATCTTTCTGCTTTTGCTTAGATGAAGAAAACCACAAGAGAACATTATTCCAACACAAACAGAGAAAAATCATAACATTTTTTAGCCATTAAGAAAGCTGAGGTCAAAAGGCAACCAGGTGAACTACGTTTTAAAAGGTTATAAACTCCTCTGAGGAGATACAGAGCACTAGAGGAAGAGGGAGCCAAAATGGATGCAGAGAATTTATTTAATGAGAACTCAGAGAAGGAATTTATCTGGTGAAATGGACTCCCCATGATCAACTAAGGACTCAGATTTTATAAATAATAAGAATCTAGGGGTTATTTTCTGACAGAGGCTCTTTGTATACTCTATATACGGGGAAGAATCTCAGACTGAACTTTCAGCTTTCTGTACAATAGCTCCACTTGTTTACTGTCTGACTCAATCAAAGAAATCATGATTTCACCTTTCTACCCACAGACTTGAAACTAGCCCCATCCAGTCAGAACTGCACAATTTGTATACCTCATTTTCATAAAACTAACCTAACTGAGAACCAGGACAGGAACTTTCACTATATAAGGCAGCCTCCCCTTCATCTTAGTGGAATATAATTTAGGTTGTTGCCTGAATTTGTGCTTTGCAAATAAGCTCTTTTATGCTCAGATAAATGCTTTTTATTCTTTATTACAGTCTAAAAGTAATTTTGGTTTACACAATCTTATGGGAGTAAGAAGAAAAATGACAATTTTATGAATACATAATGAAGAAGGACTTGATACAAGGTCACCCTCTTTGAAAGAACTGACGCAGAGAATGTGACATAAAGGAGCTATGACATGGGAAAATATATGGTTAATTCAAGCATAGCCCCTCCATGTACTCAGAAGACAAAAAGGAGGGCTGCTTGGTCAGCAGCCTCAAGAAAGACCATGAACAAGGATTCTCTGGGCAATACCTGTTCCCAAGGACATTTTCTGCTGTTCACACACTATGCTCCTTTGGCCATTCCCATGGACATTATCTGCCTGTTCCACTTGAGAGGGCAGTTGGTCCACCATTCTCAAGAATGTTATCTGCTCCTGTAACTAAGCAGTACATTTTGCCCTCACTTGCTTGGGAAGGCAGTTGCTCCCCTTATGAGCTACTTTTACCAAGGGGCAAGGTCATGGGATGATGCAACAGCTGATTCCAGAACCTGACACCCCGTTCCTCTTTCCTCCTCTCCAGGAGGCCTGGGAAACCAACCCCAGCTGAAAAGAAAAGATAGATTGCCTCCACCACCCTCACATCCTTGACTTAGTTTCCATGACTACTGATTTCCTATAATCCAGGCTCCCAAGACACTTGAGAGAGCCAGTTTTTGGAGCAATAGTCTCTGGGAGTTGCAACACTCTAATAAATGCTTATTCTATTTGGCCTGACTCCTGTGTCAGTCTTTTGGCTGTGCGTGGCACAGATAGTACTAATCCCAAACTCAATTTGCCTCTGGTTTCAATGATAGCTGGGATAATGTGACACTTTAGAATTCCTGAGAGCCCCAGACAAAAGTGGAGCCAGCCCTCACTCAGATCACTTTCTCCTGGCTCTAACCCTGTGCTCCTGGATGTAGAGCAGGAGGCCTCATGTAATCCTCCTTTCCTGTGGCAAGCCTGAAACATCACCCACTTCCTGGAACCTGCTCTCTTAGAAAGCAAAAGCCTTCAGCTGTGCAGGGAGAGGCAGGAAGCATTCTTACCACTAGGACTTAAGAACAGATCTACTGACTGGTGGAGGGGTAGAAGCAAAAGCTGTCTACCTCTTGGGGATCAAAGGCAACACTCTCGCCTCAGTTTTCAGTAAGGGTAATTGCTGCTAAGGGGAAGCTGACAAGTAAAAGTTGCCTCCACTTAAGTGAGAAACAGGAATACCCATTGCCCATGCCAAAAGCCTTGAATAGAGAAACAAACAGCAATTCTTCCAACAACTAATCCCAGGCAAAGGTATACTGCTACTGAGAGAACAGTAAAGAATAGACCAAGTACCACTGGAGGTAGGGCAGGAAGCCTGATTGAGCATGGAATCCTGCACTGCACTGATTCAAATCACATATGCTCTATAACTGGGAGAGGCCAGGGAGCTCTCTCAAGCAGGCTTAGAAAAAAAATTAGAGAATAATGTTTATATTGAAAAATAGAAAAGTCTCAAGTCGATGAATTCAGCTTCATCCTAAAAATACAATAGAAAAAAAGAAGGCAAACTAAGCCCAAATCAAGAGGATAAAGGGAAATAATAAAGATACAAGCAGATATCAATGAATTAGCAAACAAGAGAAAACCAGAGAAAACTCAATGAAACCCAAAGTTGGCTCTTTCAAGAGATCAATAAAATTGGTAAATTTCTAGCCAGACTGACTAAGAAAAAAGAGAAGATGAAAATTACTATTTTCGGGAATAAACACTGGGGCAGGACTCTACAAATCCTACAGACATGAAAAGATAATATGAGAATATTATACATAACTATATGCAAATAACTTATTTAAAAGACACAGTCTAGCAAAGATCACTCAAAAATATATATATAAACTTAACCCCACATCAGTTAATGAAATTAAGTGTGGAGTGAAAAATATCTTGCATGTGAGTTCATGCCCTGATTCCTGCTTTGTGAATTCTACCAGCATCTACAGAAGAAATAATGCTAATTCTACACAGTTTTCCAGAAAATAGAAGAGGAGGGAATACTTCTCAACTAATTTTAAGAGGATAACGTTACCCTGATACCACAATAAAAGACATTGTAAGAAAACCGTTCAATTTCTTTTAACATATATGTAAAAATTCTTAAAAACATTAGCAAAACAAATTCAGCAATTATAAAAAAGATTATACATTATTATCAAGTAAGGTTTATCCCATGAATACAACAGTATTTAAATGGAAATTTATAAAATTAAACATCTATACTACAAAAATCCTCAAACAAATGACTTCATAATTTACTTTAAAAAAAAAAAACTAAAAAGAGAAGAGAAATGAAACCCAAAGTAGAAAGAAATAATAATTATAAGCCATTAAACAGAAAAGAAAAAAAAAGTCCATTGAGAAGCTTCTACTCAAGATGGTGGAACAGGTAAACAGTGGGCTCATCTTATCTCATGACATCAAAATTACAACTAAATTACAGAACAGTTATTATTGAGAATCACCTGAAGTCTAGCTGAACAGAAGTTCTATAAATAAGGATATGCAGAAGAAACTACCTTTGGTAATTTGACTAATGATAGGGAGGGCAGAGTTTTAAAATGGGCCAGTGTCATATCCACATGTGGCTTTGAAAACTGGGAGAAATATCTTGACTATGGGAGTCCTCCCTGAGGAGCGAGGAGGGTCACAGTCCCGCATCAGGGACCCCAGACCAGGATTCCAGTGCTGGGAAGAGAAGTCCCCACAACTTCTGGTTCTGAAAACAAGCAAAGATCATGGCTAAGTGAGATGGAGAGATGCTGGAGTCCTAGGCACTGCTATTAAAGGTCCTATGCTTGAACTTACTTGCTAACAAAGTCACTGGCTGCCAGTGCTGAGCTGATCGAGAAGGAAAGATTTCAGAGGTGAGATGACCAGTTGAAAGAACACATGAGGGGCCGACGAGAATTCATGAGAATGAAACAGCACGCACCTGTTTTATTGTGGGGATCATGCTTCTATTGTAGGAAACAAACTTCTGCTCCATTAGGATACTGCATGGGCTTTATATATGTCAGAGAACAATGGTGGCATTCTGTCACGTGTGCATGATACAATAAGCTAAATCATACTTAACATATCTTAGGCGCAGGCACCTGACTACACTAATGTAACATTTTAAATCTGGGGTCCTATTCCTAGACATGAGCCTGGATCATAGCCAGACCTGAGACCAGCCAGGCCGGGGCCCACACTGGCTCTGAGATCTAGTGCTGGAATAGCAGCTCAATAGATATGAGGGCTGGAGAGGCAGCTTTTTCCCAGACAGATATGTTAGCAGAAGCCATTGTGCTACCCAGCATGCAGACGCTGGAGCTGCCATATCTGCATCCTCATCAACCAGGCTAATACAATTTGCCACATCCTTATGATTCCCTGAGACCCATCCTCACCCTACTTGCTGGCCTACCCAAGCCAGATTCAGTGTTTTTTTCCCATTCAAATGGCCTGTCTTGGCTCATTTTGCAAACTTTCCTAAAATCTCTCAAAGTTTCACAAAATCTGAACAAGCATCGTCTGGCTTCTGTGTGTCTTGTATCTCTTACTAAACATCCCTAAGCCTGGTATTGCAGGCAGGCAACATTGGTTTGCAGCTTAATCTCTCCCAGGCACCTCCAAGACCAGCACAAGTGGCAACTATCTGCAGCTCATTTTGTAGCTCATACCAAGTAACCTTGGGAAGGGCACAGGCAGTGGCTGAACTTGGCTTTCAATAGAATCCTTTTCAAGAGACCCCAGTACCAACACACCTGCTGGACATTTTCAGATTACAACAGATAACCAATCAACCACCTCCACACATCCAAAGGACAGACTCAGCAGCCACCAGAGCCCTGCTAAAGCAAATCCTGCTCCATTGAGTTGGGCCTGTATAACATCTCCTCCACTGTGGTCACAGCCAGTACTCACAAACAATCAGCATGAGGGTCAATACCAGCCAATGACATGCAAATAACAATCAAAGTTCAACTACAACAGAAGTACACACACAACACAACACACGCAAGAAACATACCTGGAGCACCCAGCTCAGCTAATCAGGGAAGATTGTCACTTGCGCTCCACAGGACACCAACTAAGTAAGGCCAATCTACTAAGATAGAGAGACAAAGCAGCTCTTCATAATACACAGAAACAAACACAAGGAAGCAGCCAAATGAAAGAACAGAACAAAGCTCTAGAAAAAAGAACTAAACAAAATAGAGAGACAAATACTCTACTAGATGTAGAGCTCAAAACACTGGTTATGAAGATGCTCAATAAACTTAGAATAAGAGTAGACAAACTCACTGAGAACTTTTACAAAGAGACAGAAAACATAAAAATAGAGATAGAAAAATTAAAAAGAACCAATCAGAAATGAAGACTATAACAATTGAAATTATATATATATATCAACCATAGATTATATGAAGCAAAGATCAAATCAATGATTTGAAAGATAAGTTAGCCCCTAATCAAAACAGCAAAAAGAAAAAAATCCAAAGAAAATTAAGCTAGTTTAAAGGGCCTATGGGACAACATCAAGGCTACCAACATTTATATCACAGAGATATCAGAAAAAGGAGAGAGCAAAGGATTGAGAACCTATTTGAAGAAATAATGATGGAAACTTTTCTAACCTGGTGAAGAAAATAGACATACAAGCCAAGAGCTCAGAGTCTCAAATAAAATAAACCCAAAGAGGCCCACACCAAAGTACATTGTTATTAAAATGCCATAGGTTAAAGATAAAGAGAGAATCTTAAAAGCAGCAAGAGAAAAGCTGTTGGCTGCATACAAGGAAGTTCCCATAAGACTTTCCAGCTGATTTCTCAACAGAAACTTTGTATGACAGAAAAGATTACCATGAAATATTCAAAGTGATGAAAAGCAAGGACCTACAATTAAAATTACTTAGAAAAGCTATCATTTAGAATTGAAAGACAGATAAAGAGCTTCCCAGATCCTCCCCCTCCAAAAAAGTAAAGGAGTTTATCAACACCAAACTAGTATTACAAGAAATGTTAGAGGGACTTCTTGAAGAAGACAATGAAAAAAAGATAAATATATAAATAATTAAATGGTAATAACTACATAAAGACACAAAGTAGCTGAGTAGATAAGAAAACAAGACTCTCACATTTGCTGTGTACAAAAGACTCACATCAGATCTAAAGACATACAGACTGAATAGTAAAGGGATGAAAAAAATATTTTATGAAATTGTGAATGAAAAATTTTTAAAAACTGGATTAGCAATACTTATACTTGTCCAAAAAAGACTCTAAAACAAAGCCTCTGATAAAAGACAAAGAAGGACTCAGTAATTCCACTTTTGGTTCTTTATCTGAACAAACTCAAAACACTACTTCAATAAGAATGTGCACACATATATTTATTGAACCTCATTTACAGTAGCTTAGATATAGAGGCAACCTGAGTATCCATCAATGGATAAATAGAGAAAGAAGAGGTAAAACATATATGCTATGGAATATTATTCAGCCATAAAAAAAAAGAATAAGAATTTGCCATCTGTGACAATATGGATAAAATTAGAGGGTGTTGTGCTGAGTGGAGTAAGTCAGACAGAGGAAGACAAATTCTATATGGTTTCACTTATATGCAAGGTGTAAAGAAGAAGAAAATAAAAAATTAAAATAGAAACAATCTCATAAATACAGAGAACATTTTGATGGTTTTCAGATGAAAGGCAGTTTCGGAGAGTGGGTACAAAAGGAGAAAGAATTAAAAAGCACAAATTGGTAGTTACAAAATAGTAATGAGAATGTAGAATATAACATGGGGAATATAGTCAATAATATTGTAATAACTATGTATTATGTCAAATGGGTACTAAATATATCGGTATGATCACTTTGTAAATTATATAAATGTCTGAGCATCATGTTGTACACCTGAAACATATAATATTGTATGCCAACTGTAAATAAAATTAAAAATTATTTAAAAAGTAAAATATATAAATTAAAGTGGTTACTCTATGTGCATTTAATGTAAATACTAATATAGTGTGAATTAAATACTGACATAGTTTAATATTATAATAATATAATTTAATACTGATATAAATTGTCTATCTTTTTTTTTCCATTTCTGCTTCTGAGATATTCCTATCTCAAGATCCAGTGCACAACAGACCATGATAAGAGTATACAAAATTTCCTTTCTAAATTATTCACTAAATTCCAAAAGAATTGAATGAATGGAAGTTGAAACTTTGAGTGTCATGTAAGAAAAAGAGAACTTTCAGATAAACATTAAAAAGGTTATGTCCCATGAATGATCCCAACAGTGGTACATTGGTTGCAATTTCTTTATATTCTACTCTAATGAAGGCTCCAGGAGTTTTCAATCTTAATAATACATAGTATTTTAAATTTTATCAGCAACTGTAATTGGCAAATATTATTATTCCTGTTTTTTTATAGATAGAACTGAAACACAGAGATATTACATAGTTTTCCAAAGGTTACACTGCTAATAAACAAATGAACTAGAAATTGAATCATTATCTAACTTTAGAATCAACCACAAGTTTTCACTACTTCATTTTGATGTAATAAGGCATACTGAAAAGTAATTGGAAGACAGACTGTTTTACCAATTAGAAACTAAAATGATATTTTACCAAGAAAATACTAAAAAAAAGCAGTTCTTGTATACATTTTGCTTAAGTAAAACATATTAAAGTATAAGACAGCAGTGTTATCAGTTATAAGAAAATAAAATTGCACTTATAAAAATATCTAAAAAACCAGAGATCCATATATATAATTTCCATAGCTAACCACTAACCAACTGTGTCACCAATAAAATCTAAAGTTTTTTGTAACTCACATTTCTTAGTTATAAAATAGAAACAAATAATCTACTTCTCAGGTTCCTTGAGCTAATAATTATTTCTAAATATACTTCTAAATCTAAATTCTATCAAAATATATATTTTAAATAACAGCAATAGACATAGATAATATAACATGTTTCTGGATAAATAATAAAATGCTCTAGTCAGAGGACAATTATTTTATGGAATACATCCAAGACACATGAGCTTCTAAATAGGAGGTTTTTGAATACAAAGCAGCACATTCATTAG
Source organism: Macroglossus sobrinus (assembly GCA_004027375.1). Classification (NCBI taxonomy): domain Eukaryota; kingdom Metazoa; phylum Chordata; class Mammalia; order Chiroptera; family Pteropodidae; genus Macroglossus; species Macroglossus sobrinus. The sequence goes on from PVKZ01002390.1 coordinate 66,766, forward strand.
AACAGAGCAACTAATTTGTGCTCTTGGGAAAAACAGATAGAAACAAGTCATATCAAGAATGTAAGCATTTTCTTTGGGAAGAACACAATTTACTAGATATACCAAATGGAAGTAAAGTTGTCCTAAGGTGGTACATTAATATCCATTGGTGCAAACAATTAAAATAAATTTTTAGATTAAAAACCATTAATTATTAAAAATAACTTTTAAAACAAAAAAATTATTAAACATATTAATTTTATGTTGTTAGTGTAGCAAATTACCACAAATTTGGCTGCTTAAAACAAATATTTTCTGTTACAGTTTTGGAGTCCAGAAGACTGAAATCAGTTTCACTGGACAAAAGTCAGTTGACAAAGCTTCATTCCCTTCTAGAGATTTTAGGGTACAATCTCTTTCTTTGCCTTTTATAGCTTCTGAAAGCCATCTGCATTCCTTGGCTGGTTACTCCTTCACATCACTTCAACTTCTTGCTTTCATCATCTTCACATCAATTACTTTCTACTTCTGACCTCCTTGCTTCCTATTAGGATCTTACGATGATATTTATGGCCCATCAGGATTATCTAGAATGTTTATGGGTTGAAATGTGCCCCAAAATTTATGTTGGTTGAATACTAATCCCCAGTACTTCAGAATGTGATTTTATTTAAAAATCTGGTCATTAAACATGTAATTAATAACAGATGAGATAATTAGGGTGGGCTCTAATCCTATGTGACTGATGTCCTTATAAAAAGGGAAAATTTGAACACAAACATCATGCACACAGAAAGAACTCCACGTGAAGATGAAGTCAGCAATCCGGATGATGCTTCTAAAAGTCCAGGAACACATATGACTGCCACCAAAAGTTAAATGGATGTCATGGAACAGATTTTCTCTTACAGCCCTCAAAAGGAACTTAGCCTGCAATACCCTGATCTCAGACTTCCAGACTCTACAAATGTAAGACAATAAGTTTCTGTTTAAGCTACCCAGTTTGTGGCATTTTTTTTACAGCAGCCTTAGCAAACTAATAAAAGTATAATTTCTCATTTCAAATCCTTAATTTAATCACATCTGCAAAATCCCTTTTGCTATATAAGGTAACATTTATAAATTCCAGCAATTAGGGAGTAAATATCTTTGGAGAATTATATTCAGCCTACCATAGCATGCTTATTGTCAAACTATTTTCTACATTGAAGGATATAGGTTAAATAAAACATTTTCTTCCTCGAAATTCAGAATTTATAATATAAAAATCCAAATGTCATGTGGATTATTTGCAGGAATTTCTATGGACTCTAGCAATCTCCTGTAATGTTTAACAGAAGAAAAGTAAAGAAAATACAGCTTGAGGAAGGCAACTATTTCATGAATTTAAGAATAATAGGTAGCATAACTTATTTAATTGTATTCTGATAATAATTACTTATAATTAAGAGTGTATTTCAATAAGTGATTCAGAATTTTTCATAGAAAATAAATCCATTTATTGTTTTATTATAATATTGCACAACTATAGTATTAGTATTCCCATTTTTATATTTTACACATAGAGAGTTTGCATATGTTTATATAAATACCAGGAAAGGTCAATTTAAGAAATATAAATAAACCTGTCAATAACATTGTAGTTTGGCTGTTTTTTTTTTTTCAGATCACATTTAACACACAATTCATTACTTTTTTATCTACCAACTTCCCTGCTAAAAGGTCAAAATTCATGATCTCATACATCTTTCACAGAAGGCAAAAAACAAACAAACAAAAAAAACCTCTCTTGGTATTTCAAACAGAAAGGCATTTAATAAAGAGAAGTTGAAGCTTATAAATTTATTGGAAAAACAAGAAGATCAGAAATCAGGAAATTATGACATTTCGGCAATCTGGAGGCTGCTGCTGTTGCTACTGAAGACACTGCTGAAACTTTCTTTTACACACACCAAACAGATGCCAAACGCAAAGTCAGGCCACTCACTGCCTCATTTTCTAAATGCTCATATCACCACTATATTGCTTGCCAATTGCCACAGCAACAAAAGTGTAACCTCCACTTTATTTCCATCTTGCACTTTTTATATAAGGTTAAATAATCACCAGAATTTAATTTGAATCTAGGTATCTAACTTCAAGGGAGAGAGCTTTTCACACTTTCCACTAGAATGTAGTTGAGATAGTAACTATAGAAGTTACCAAACTCCTTTCGCTGAGGCAGAGATGGAAAATGTATACAAAACTCAAAAGGAAGAGCAGAGACTGAGGCTATAATGAAAAGATACTAGCCATTTCCAGATTAACAGAAAATAGACATTTTATAGAGCAAGAGTTAATACTTATAATATTTGCATAAAATTATAAATATTTTATTCACTCAGTCCAGAAGTAGTTTAAAGGAATTGGTCATAATTTGTCTATTGCACTCTAAAAATTTCATAAAATTAATGTAATTATATGGTTCCAAGAAATAATAAATCCATTATAAAAGAGCATGGGATAAAGAATAGTTTAAAGTATCCCTGATCTATTAAAATACTAAGTGGACAAAAAAGAGAAAATGCACTATTTAGTCATGTTGAAATGGAAATGCATTTGGCAGTAATCTTGTAACTCCTGTATTAGTTAGAATTTTTTAAAGGCCTATATATTACCACTTAAACTGAGAATTTAAAAAGTAAAGTGTTATGTATTAGAAAAGTTTAATTCTAGTGGCATTATAGATGGGATGATTCAAAGATGCAATTAAACTACCAGGATTTGGTTTGTCTTGATTTCTTGGTCTATTCTTTCTCCAAGCTGGCTTCATATATAAGCTCCATTAAGTGACTTTTGATATTTCGAACTCATGCTTTCCCCCACATCTTATAGATTTCTATTCATCAAAATATTAGACTGAATCTTTTTCAATTGTCTTATAAAAACTTCAATATCTCTTTTTGGGTGAGTGGGAGTCACTTGCTCATCTCTGAACCAATTATTAAGCAAGGGAAATTTAATGTTTTGATTGGCTAAGCCCAAACCACATGCTTGTGCCTATTGTCAGAAATAAAGTTAAGTTCATACAAAACACAAATTTTGATCTGGGAAAGGAGTAGTTCCTTGAAGTGTGGGGAGAGTACAAACTATTAAGAGAATAAGGAGAAATGTATGAGACAGACAAGAATAGTCAAGTTTACTACCGCCCCAAGACTTCAATTGGCCCTTGGTGTCTTCCACTGATTCTGGAGGATGCTATACAAAAGTACTTGCCAGACAAATATTACATATTACTATGAGTGATTTTGGCCTCATAACCTATATGGATTACTGGTGAATTGGGCAATAGATATGTGACAAGGACTCCTTATACTTGGGTTGGTTATTGATCTTGGGCCTAATGCAAGCTGCTGGGACACTCAGCCCTTTTCTCAAAGGCCCACACACTAATATTACCACTCTGATTTGGCTATAAGAGGCAAGTATAAACAAACTCATGGAAGAGAGTATCAGAGAGAGAAAGAAATAAGAGGCATTTTCCTAAAGATAGTTTTATTTCTACTCCTCTCACTAGAGTTGCATCCTTGTCCTATGTGACAAGACAAACTCAGTCAGAACCTGGAGATCTGCCAAGAAGCCCATCAACAAATAGAGTGAAGGACAAACTTTCCCTTATAAAACTTGGCTAGAGGTTATTCTGCTCCTTTGTGAGGAAGGAATATTAATTCAAATCAGAGCTTCTCAAATTTTTAAAGTAAGGTTTCTTTTGGATAAAAATTAAAATCAATGTTTCTATATTTTTCACTTGAAACATTTTATTAATCAATATTACCTCAATAAATTTAATAAAATAATAAAAAATATTTCAACAAGCAAAAAAAAGCCTTTTCTATAGGTTTAGATAAGACTCCATGCTAAAATTATTCAAACTAATGTCTATGAAAAGAAAATGTATGTGCATTTTGATTTATATACTTCTTGTTCAGAAAATTGGTCAATCTCTAAATGCAAATACACCCTTACTGGGATTTTTGAGAAATTAAAATTCTCAAATCTTTCTCATTTTGAACTTCAAATTTTAAGACAAAGTTTAGGCAAAATAAGTAGACACTTTCTGTTGAAAAAAATGCGTTTTATTCCATCCACATCCTGTTATTCTGTTAAAATACCTGTGAACTTCAAATGCAATAAAATTGGCATTATAATAAATGATCTGGCAAGGTGTTGCTGAACAGTAAAGGACACAGAAATATTATGTTCCATTGTTAGTATGAATAGAACCACCCAGACACCAATTAACATCTCATCACTATGATTACTTAGTATTGTTCCTGTGCCACTAATCAAACTTATATCTCTTTAGTTCATATTTTGATTTCAAAAAGTTCTGCTATGAAAAAATCAAATTTATCATGAATGCAAATAAATGTAAAATTTACAAAGCTAATTAAGTTTATAACCAAGAATAATTTTAAAAAATTAAATTGCTTTGCTACAAGAAAAATTTTGTAGGAAACATTTGTTAAAATGTAAAAAAAATGTTAACATTTTTTACCACAGTTGATTCTGGCCTTATATTTTTAATATGGCAATCATATTCATTTTCTTTTATTTTAATACACACAGACTACAGTCTTCCAAACGTATTAATAGTCCATGTTGGTGGTGAGGAAAAGGGCAGAAATATATTCACAAAACATTTTAATAGAGCTCTCACAATTTATAAAGCTTTTCATGAAAAGATAATATTACTTAACAGTGAAAAATAAATTTTGAAAACAAGCCAAGTAAAAATTTATAAAAATACACTGAAAATTTTGATGATAAAGTGGCATTAAGTAACATCTTGGCATTTTGACACTATAATAATGTAATGCCTTTTAAAAATATTTTTATAATTATTTTATTTTTTTAAATTACAGTTGACATACAATATTATATTAATTTCAGGTGAGCAACGTAGTAATTAGACATTTATATAACTAACAAAGAGATCACCCTGATAAATCTAGTACTCATCTCACATTGTACATAGTTATTACAATATTATTGACTATATTTCTTATGCTATTTATACTTTACATCTCCATGACTAATTTGTAACTACTAATTTGGACTTCTTAATCCCTCTCCATTTCACCCACCCTCAACACTCTCCCTCTGGCAACCATTAAAATGTTCTCTGTATCTATGAGTTTGTTTCTGTTAGGTTTGTTTGTTTACCTTGTTCTTTAGATTCTACATATAACTGAAATCACATGGCATTTGTCTTTCTCTGTCTGGCTTAACTCCACTCAGCACAATACCCTTGAGGTCCATTCATGTTGTTGCAAATGGCAAGTTTTCCTTTTTTATGGATGAGAAATAGTTCATTGTATATATGTACCACCTCTTTTTTTTCCATTCATCTATGATAGACATCAAAGTTGTCTTCAAATCTTGACTATTGTAAATAATGCTGCAATAAACATATGAATTTATATGTTCCTTTGATGTTTTGAGTTTGTTTGGATAAATACAAAAGTAGGATTACTGGGTCCTTCTTTACTTTTTATTATAGCCTTTGTTTTAAAGTCTATTATGTCTTGTGTAAGCATTGCTACCCCAGTTTTTTTATTTCCATTTTTATGAAATATCTTTTTCTTCTTTTTACTTTCAGTCTGTATGTGTCTAGATTTGAAGTGAGTCTTGTAGGTAGCATATGTGAGGGTTTTATTTTTTCATCTATTCAGCCACCTTATTATTTGATTGGGCATTTAATCCATCTAGATTTCAGTAATTGTTGATAGAGGTATAGTTATGGTCATTTTTTTATTCATATTTGTAACCTTTTCCTCTCATTCTCCTCCTCCTCCTCCTCCTCCTCCTCCTCCTCCTCCTTCTCCACCACCAAAAAAAAAAAAAAAAAGTTCTTTTTTGTAATACTGGTTTGGTGTTGATGAACTCTTTCACCTTGTTCTTGTGTGGGAAGCTCTTTATCTGTCTTTTGATTCTAAATATTAGCTTTGCTGTGTAGAGTAATTTTGGTTATCCTTGCTTTTCATCACTTTGAATATTTCATGCCAACCTCTTCTGGACTACAAATTTTCTGTTGAGGAATCAGCTGATAATCTTTTTGGAGCTCCTTTATAGGTAACTAATTGCTTTTCTCTTGCTGCTTTTAAGAGTCTCTCTGTCTTTAACCTATAGCATTTTATAATATGTCTTAGTGTTGACCTCTTTGAGTTCATCTTGTTTGGGACTCTGAACTTCCTGGTCTTGTATGTATATTTTCACCAGATTAGAGCAGTTTTCCATTATTATTTCTTCAAATAGTTTCTCTCTGTCCCTTCTCCTTCCTCCCTCTCATCTCCTTCTGGTACCCCTATGCATATGTTTGTACCCTAGATGTTGTCCCAGACGCCCCTTAAACTAGCCTAATTTTTTTGGATTCTTTTTTATTTTTGCAGTTCTGATTGGGTGTTTTTAGGTACCTTACCTTTTGAATAACTTATTCAGTCCTCTGCTTCATCTAATCTACTATAGAATTCATCTAATGTATTGTTCATTTTAGTTGTTACATTCTTCATTTCTGACTGATTCTTTTTTGTTTTTTATCTCCATTTTTATATTTTCTATATCTTTGTAAAAGTTTTCAGTGAATTTGTCTATTTATACCCTAAGTTCATTGAACCTTCTTATAACCAGTGTTTTGAACTCTACATCTGCTAGATTGCTTGTCTCCATTTTATTTAGTTCTTTTTCTGAAGCTTTGTGTTTTTTTAATTTGGGACTTATTTTTTGTCTCCTCATTTTGGTTGCTTTCTTATGTTTGTTCCTATATATTATTATAGAGAGTTGCTATGTCTCCTGGTCTTAGCAAAGTGGCCTTACATAGTAGGTGTCCTATAGTAAGTGAAAGCCTTGCCTGGTCATCTGAACTGAGTGCTCCAGATTTCTTGTGTGGATTGTGTGTTCCCTCCTGTTGTAGTTGAGCTTCAGTTACAGTGATCCTTGGGCTGAGTTGTTGTGAAAAACTGGTTCTGACTACAGTAGAGGAGCTATTGTGCAGGGGCTGAGGTTATGAAGCAGGATTCACATTAGCAGGACTCTGGTGTCCACCCATTCTGCCCTCTGGGTGTGTTGTCCTCATATGCATCCCTGGGCTTTGCTTTGGCTTACTCTGAATCTGACCACCAAGCATGCCAGTCCCAAGGCCTCCTTGGAGGGGCCCTGTTGTAGGCCAAGTTCAGCCACAGCCTGTGTCCTGTCTGAGACCACCTGGTGCAAGTCACCAAGAATCCCAGATGGCTGCCACGGATTCTGGGCTTAGAGGTACCTTGAAAGTCCAAGCCTCAAACCAAGGCTGACTGCTGCTAGTGCTGGGCTTGGGGATGCTCAGCAAGAGATATGGAGCATGCTGAGACTATATGCTATTAGTTTGGTTTTGTGAACCTTATGGAGCATGCTGAGACTATATGCTATTAGTTTGGTTTTGTGAACCTTAGAGAGGCTTTAAGAATGTCCACTGCATGAACGAATATAGGCCGTTTGTACAGAAAAGCCACTGATTGGATGCACAAATTGGGTGGGATAAAGTCTCAGGGAATCACCAGGATGGGGTGACCAGTGTTAGCTAGGTTGATAGAGAATCAAATATGGTGGCCTCTGCATCAATCTACTAGGTTCAGGGAGGGCTCAACAAAGAAACACTGTATTCTGCCAGCACCACTGTTTGTAAGAAAGCTGCCCTTCTAGCTCTTGCCCTGAAGTCAGACAATTCAGTTCCTCTCTGTGTGTCCCTGGTGCCTTTCAAACTGCTGCCCCAGAGCTTGAGCTCAGAGTGAATGAGTCTGTCAGTGAGTAAGTTTGCGCATGGACCCTTTAAGAGAAACATCTGAGATTTCAGCTGCCCCCCATCTCACTCAGCCACAATCTCCACTGGTTTTTACAGCTAGAAATTGAGGGGACTTCTCTTCCAGGCACTAGATCCCTAGATTGGGGAGACTGGTGTGGGCTGGGACCCCTTGCTTCTCCAGGAGACCTCTGCAGCTGATTTATCACTCCCAATTTTTAATCACCACTTATGAGAGTTGGACCAGCTCATTTCTCTTCTCTGCCCCTCTTACCAGTCCCAAGTGGCTTCTTCTCTATGTTCTTAATTATAGACCTCATCAGCTAGACTTCAGGTGATTCTCAATGATGATTATTCTTTAATTTTGATTACAGCCATGACACGTAGTGAGCCCAGCTTTCACCTACTCTGCCATGTTGACTGGAAATTTGCAAAAGTATTATCTTTAATTATATCTGCTATTCCATGAATTCCTAGACATTTAGTAGGCAATGTTTTCTGTGCAAGATTCCCATTATCATGGAAATAGAATTCCAATTTTGAAATGCATCCATGACGATTTATTGATTAGTTTTAAGTCCTGAATAAGGATGAAGAGTGTTGAGTGGAAGTTTGGAGCCAATAATATATCTATATCTATCTATATCTATATCTATATCATCTATATCTATCTATCTATCTTTATATATGTATATATATGTAACTATATATATACATATATATGTAACTATATATATATATATATATATATATATATATATATATATATATATATATATATAGTTCCCCAGCCAACAGGTTTACAGGATCAGCTTTTACAGTGTTGGCTGGCATCCCTATGATGCCTTTTCATAGAAGAGTAATTTAAATTGACTTTGAGGGATTAGCACATGCTAAAGGTAATCTGTTTCCTTAGCTGAAGCTCACAAACAAAGCATTTAAATCCTCATCACAAATGGCCATGCTGGGACTCATTACACTTTTCATAGGCCTGGATCTTTTTGTTTCTAAGTCCCTAAAACATTTATATAGGGCAATGAAATTTTCACTGAACCTGAGCCAATTTTTTTAATGAAGAATGAGATAAATTGCTGTGAAAGGTAGGGTTTTTTTTTTGTCTGAAAGTAGGAATATAATTAAAGGAACAAAGAAAAAAATGAAATAGTGAAGAATAAGAATGCCTCCATAGACTCTGGTTAAAAATAGAGGGGAGAGGTAGATGGAGTGAAAAGGTTCAAATTTGTGATGACAGAAAGAATCTAACTGTGGGAGGTGAACACACAGTGTAAACATATATATATATATGTCTTACTGTTAAAATGTACAGCTGAAACTTACTGGATTTCATTAACCAATGTCACCATAAATTAATTAATTAAAAAAAAATAGAGTAGAGACTTTTCTTTTAAAAAGCTGCTTATTTTGCCAAGATTTAACTTACTTATTAATTTAACAAACTTTTGTTGAGTTTCTAACTTGTGTCAGGCTTTGTTTGAGCTAATATAAGCAAATAAATATGCTATAATATCAATTTCCAAAGAGTTTAATTAAACAATAGAGAACAAATATTGTTATAAAACAATATTGTAAATTTATAAAATGATGTGATAGAATCTATATAAAAATAAGTAAAAAGTATTTAAATTTGTGGAGAAAGAGGCTGTTCAAAGGGTATTTAGACTGAGGTAAATGAGAAAGGCTGGGACAGAAAGAGAAAGATTTATAATTTATATGTTAAGGGGTTAGAATTTTTACGTATAAAGAAAAGGCTTTTTTTGAAATTTGTTTTAAAGCTTTAGAATATTGACTTAGTGCAGTAAACATAACTCTTTAAGTGGGAGTTAATGTTATGACATTTCCTATCTAATTTCCTACTTCTTAGGTCAAAGATCTACCTTTAAAATTAAAAAATAAATAAATTACTACAGAAACAGCAAAACAACATGAATGTTAGACTTTTAATAACAAAGTTGCATATACATATTTATTACATAACATCTTTATAGATATACAGAGAAAGAGAGAGAGAGAGAGAGAGAGAGAGAGAGAGAGAGAGAGAAAGAGAGAGAGAGAGAGATTGAAAGATTAATGAAACCTTATTGGGTGCTGGGTTGTGAGAGCTGAACACATGCCCTCTCCTGTCAATAATCAATCTCTGCAATACAGTATGTATATGAGGCTAACAGTGCTCTAAGATCAATAGTACTGACTTTAGTAAACTTAAATTATTTTAAAATATAGCTTAAAACTATCACTATTGAGAACTTAGGTGCTAGATCCACTACCAAAAATGTTTTATATATGCTATCTTTTTTAATTCTCAAAAAATTTTAATGAAAGAAATTGTATTATTTTATAAATAAATACATGGAAAGACTCAGTAACTTTTCTTAGGTCAAAATGAATAAGGATGAGGAATCAGAAATGTTATTAAAAGGACAGAATAACAAATCATTGACAGAATAACAAATCAGAATAACAAAGCATAGTACATGCAAAGAATAGCAAATAAGTCTTTGTAACTGGAACATAGAAAGAGTCTAGAAATAAAAAAGAACAAGAGGGAAACTGGGGAGGCGGCATTTTAAAAATGATTTTGCATTCCATGTTATGTTTAAACTTTTCCATTCCTTCTTCTATACCCCAAACTAATTTTGTTGTTTAAGACTTGATTATTTTTATCCTGATTCTACATTTAAGAGGAAAAATATTGTTAAATATTGCAGACAAAGTTGAGAACTACTGCTCTATGTGCATCCAATATTTTATTTCTCTAGTTACTAAGAAGAAATGTTTCTTGCTTTAGTGACAATTCCTCTATTTCTTCATTTATTCCATCCTCTTTTCTAAGAAATGGTACATTTGATGACCCTGTCTCTTGTTTATAGAAGTTCTTCCTCTGATATGGATACTGCTCATTTTCACTGCTCCTCAAGATCCTCACTTAAAAATTACTCATTAAACCCCTTAAATTATTCCAAGGCCCAATCCAAATTTTCTCTAGCAAAAATTTATGTATATGTATATTATATATACATACACACACTGTTTATATATATACCTCAGTTTCCTCATCATCCACTTCTCAGCCCCCTCAAATTTTACTTCTACTTCTATATATCTATTGAAACAACTTTTCTAAGGATGCCATTTTATATCTGATATCCATAGTTTATTATTTAGTCTATTAGAACTCTTGGAAGCATTATGCACGATTAACCTCTTTTCTGCTAGATACATTCTCTATTCTTAATTTCTCTGGCACCATACACTACTAACTTTCTTAATAACTCTATGGTTGCTTTTTTTTTGTCACGTAACATCATCTTTTTCTATCACATATTTAAATAGTGACATTTTTTAATACTCTCCTTTATTTTTTCTTTATCATCATTCTTTGGATGTTTTCAATCAGGTCCATGAATTCAACTATGATCTATACTGCAGCCAAATTGCTATCTCCAATATACATCTCACCTTGTGTTTCAGACACCTGTATTCTGATTTCTCCTTGATATTTTATGGAAGTCTCAGAAACACTGCAAAAATTTACTCAATATTTTTCTTCATATTTTTTTACTTTTGTAAACAGCACCATCATTTCTCCAGTTATTCAAGCCAGAAAGCTAATTCAAGAAAGGAATTTATTTGTTTGTCAATTTCTTATGTGCAGACCTCAGAACACTGAGTGAGATCTGAGGAGATTCCACTCACAATTCTACTATCTACTTAATTTAATGTTTACTTGTACATTTGTGTACTCGAGTATAAAAGTAGTGCTTTATTCCATTCTATTCCCCGGGGGAGGCGGGGGGAAGTCTAGTTTATAAAAGATCTCAGCTTTCTCACCAGGGACCTGCCAAGATGAGCCATGTTGGCACCAAAACCATGAGAAGGTGGCTGGAGTCATCATTAAGAAGCACCAAATGCACCTGGGCGACAACTTTCACACCAAGTCCCTGTGTGGGAGATCGTGGTTGTTCCCGGAAAAATGTTCTGCAACAAAACAGTGGGCTATGTCACCTATCTGATGAAGTAGATTTAGAGAGGTTCCATGAGAGATATCTCCATCAAGTTGCAGGAAGAGAAGAGAGTAAGGAGAGAGAATTATGTTTCGGAAGTCTCATCCCTGGATCAAGAGATCAGTGAATTTGATCCTGACACTAAGGAAAAGCTAAAGCTCTTGGATTTTGACAGTCTATCCAAAATTCAGATCACTCAGCCTATAGTTGGGATGAATTTCAAAATACCATGAGGAGCTGTTTGAATCTTTTTTTCTGTGCTGTAATATTTCAGCAAACCATGGACAACCTTTTTTTTAAAAAAAAAAAAAAGACCTCAGATTAGACAGTCAATAAAAATTGTCAAAGACTAGTGTGAAAATTCTTATATCAAAATGGTCCTTGAAATACTGCAGTGGCATCAACTGCACCTAACTCTAACTTTAGCTAGCATCTTCTTAGAGAAGTTGGAATCTGTTAGACTGTCACTATAGGTCTCATGAATTGTCACAGGGAGAAAATAATCAGTGGCTATTTTTATTGCCCCGCACTGTAGTCTTTATTATTTTCCACATAGTTAATTGAAAAAGCTAGTCTTCCTCAAAATTTTATATTTACTCATTCTATAAATTCAAAATTTTATGATGAAGCATAAGCCAATGAGAAAAAAGAAGAGATATTTTATGACCAACATAAGCCAGATAAAAACTTTTATAAGGAGAAAACATATTTTCGTCTGTTATTAAGAAAAAAATATGAGCTTTGTATAAGGGTTAGACTGTTATTCATGGGGATCTGTTATTATAGATGTTGATCACAAAGACATTTATTTAAAACCTGAAAATGCTAAGTTACCATGAATACATCTACTTTTCTTAATTAAACAAAAGTTATATAAAAAATGAAATGAAAGATATATTTGATCCTTGCTTTATATATGTATTTTTTTCCAGAAAATAACTAAGAATGTATTTGAAAAAAATGAATTAGCTACTAATTTTTTTTTCACATAGGCCTTTAAACTTAAACTTACACTAATATATCATTCTCTTTATATAATCCAAATATTTTAGCTGGATAAAATTGGAGCATGCATGTCAGAGTTTAATTAAACTGTTAATGTGAATTTATATGATTTCAGAACCATTATTTTTTATAAAACATAAAAATGATAGATATGCCAGCTTATTTCTTTGACTTTGACTTCTATTTCTCATCAGCATTTAACTAGAAATATAAATATAATCTCTACTCAGCCCAGTTTAGATGATTTCTTTTGTTCTCTTCTCTTAAACTGTGTTTATATTGTTATTATTGTGTATATTAGTCATGGAATACTAGAAATCTTTCAAGTTTGACAGTTGTGCTTTATCCAAATGCACAGTAATTTAAACTCTTTAACTGCATGTATTTATGTTATAAAAGTTACTAATAGTAGGTTTTCTTTTCTGAACTGGTTATATTCAAGCAATTCTATCAATCTAGACTGTTATATGGATATAGTAAATGTACCCATAGGTAACTTAACATCTTCAGGTTTTAAATAAATGTCCTTATGAGCAATATCTATAATAACAAATTCCCATGCATAATAGCCTAACCCTTATTCAACCTTCATATTTTCTTTCTTAAAAAGTGACCAAAATATTTATTTTCCTTATAAAAAATTTTATATGACCTATGTTGGTCATAAAATGTCTCTTCTTTTTTCTCATTGGCTCATGCTTCATCACTATACATATATATGTCTTTTACTAATTTTGTGTAGGAACATTTTGTACATTCTGAGTACTACATATTTTCTTATTACAAGATACATTTAATGATTATAGAAACAAATTTTTGTAGGTATTTATTACATCCAGAATTTGTATATTTGTCCTTATAAATTACTCTGTAGAAAAAGGTTGTTATAACCTTTACTAACAAATAGCTCATGATGAAGCAAGGAGCCATATGGTAGTTAGTTGTTACCACCAAAAATGTAATTACTCACAGTAGCACCTTCATAATGCCAAGACCTACAACAGGCAGTTATTAGGAATTTGTTTGTAATGAAATATTGTTAGCACTAAGTATTCCATGTAAATTGTTTTTAAATCAATATTTTTGTCAAGTTAAATTCTGAAGGTGCAGAATGAAAAAAAGATGTTTATATGAGAGTTGTAAAGCCTAGACTGGAAAATCTTTAAAATACCGTGACGTTTCATGCTGTAAGTCATAAAATATGTTTTTTTAATAATTGGAAAGCAATTATGAAATACCAAGTCCAGTCCTCTGTCTAATTGTTCATGTAAAAAAATTTAAGCAGGTTATCTGAGATCATATCCTTGTTAAATCATATCTTCTTTCATTAATTTGGAAAATATTTGCCAAGCATGTATCATGTACTAGAAATTATTTTATGTGCTCAGTGTAGAGCAGTTAACAAGATAGTTTTGTCCCCTGTGTTCTCAGTTTATATTCTATAAAAATAGGTTAAAAGTTAAACAAATTTCAAAGAATAATTTTAAGACATTAGTTAGAAAAGACCAGTTTACTCATCTCTGAAAGAGATCAATCATGTAAAAATTATCTCTCCAAATAAAAATAAAATTAGTGTTTATTAAATACAATGGCATTCTATAGTCTTTTTTTCTCTTGATTATATTTATTGACTGAAAGCTATTGAGAAGAGCACATTGCCCTTAAAGAAACTAAGTTATCAGAAAAGTTCTTTTAGTCATTTGAGGGTTTCCCAAGAAAACTTGCAGTTTTGCCTATGAAATAAAAATGATGCCATTGCCTTCCTTCCATATTTTCACGTTTTCAGCCTATATCTATACTATTTCCCATAAGAAAACTATTTTGTAACTATTTTATTTTTAAAAAGTTAACATCTTACTCTCATACTTAATAATTAGAAACTTAAAGCTTGTCCACAAGGTTCAGCTACAAGGCAAAAATATCTTTCTCCTCTTATCACTCCCTTCAACATCATGTTGAAGTTTTTAGCTCATACAATAAGAAAAGAGAAGGAAACAATTGAGAAGGAAGAAATAAAACTTTCTTGTTCATAGATGACATCATTATCTATGTAGAAAATCTGAAAGATTGATTTAAAAACTCCTAGCACTAATAAGTGATTATACTAAGATTGCAGGATACAAGGTTAATACAAAAGTAAACCACTTTCTTATATACTAGCAATAAACAATTGGATTTTGAAATAAAAAACAATATCATTTACATTAGCTCTACCCAAAATAAAATACTTATATTTATCTAAAAAAAAATATGTAAAGATCTATAAAAAAAACTACAAAATTCTGATGAATTAAAGATCTAAATAAATTGGAGAGAAACTCCATGTTCACAGATAGGAAGACTTAATATTGTTAAGATTTTTTCCCAAGATTTTTCACAAGTTTTATACAGATTCAATGCAATCCCAATCAAAATCCAGCAAGTCATTTTGTGGAAATAGAAAAAAAGTTTATATGGAGAAGGAAAAGACCCATAACAGCCAACACAATATTGAAGGAGAAGAACAAAGTTAGAGGACTGATGTTACTTGACTTCAAGACTTACTATAAAACTAGAGTAATCAAGAGAGTGTTTTTTTTCAAAAGAATGGACAAATAAATCAATAGATTAGAATCAAGAGCTCAGAAATTGACCTACATAGTCAACTGGTCTTTAAAAGCAATGCAATGGAATAAAGATAATCTTTTCAACAAATGGTACTGGAACAACTAGACATCCACATGGAAAATAGTAAATTTAGACAGAGAACTTATATTTTTTTCTAAAAATTAACTCAAAAATTGATCATAGATCTAATGTAAAAAAATTTTTTTTGAACTTCTAGAAGATAATAAATGAGAAAACTGAGATGATCTTGGGTATGGTGAAGCCTTTTTAGATACCAAAGACACAATCAATGAAAGAAATAATTAATAAGTTGGACTTAAAATTAAAAACTTCTCTGTGAAAGATGATGTCAAGAGAATAAGATAAGCCACAGACTAGGAGAAAATTTTTGTGAAATACATATCTGATTTAAAAAATTATTATTCAAAATAAACAAAGAACTTTTTAAATTCAACAATATGAAAACAAACAATCCAATTAAAATAAATACCTTAACATAAAAAAATATATCTTCACCAAGGAAGATATATAAATGGCAGATAAACATATAAAAAGATGCTCCACATTCTGTGCAAATTGACACAATGAGATACCACTGCATACCTATCAGAATTGCCAAAATCCATAACATTGGTAATACTAAATGTCTGCAAGGTTGTGGAGCAAGAGAAATTATCTTTTATTGCTGGTAGAAATCCAAAATAGCACAGCCACTTTGGAAGATGGTCTGGTGGCTTCTTATAAAACTGAACATAGTCTCACCATACAATCTAGCAATCACAGTTCTTGGTATTTCCCCAATGAAATTGAAAACTTTACAAAACCTGTACATGAATGTTTATAGACGCTTTAGTCATAATTGCCAAAACTTGTATGCAACCAAGATGTTCTTCAGTAAGAAATGAATAAATAAACCATAGTGCTTTCAGACAATGAAATATTATTCAGGTCTAAAAAAAGCTATCAAGCCATGAAAGACATGGGGAAACCCTTTGTAATTTATATTACGAAGTGAAAGAAGTCAATCTGAAAAGGCTAAATACTGTATGATTTCAACTATATTACATTCTAAAAAGACCAAAACTTTAGAGACAATAAAAAAAAATGGTGGTTTCCAGGAGTTGGGGGAAAGAAATGAGATAAATAGGCAGAGCACAGCAGGTTTTTTAGGGCAGTGAAGTACTCTGTTTGATACTTTAATGATAAAAATGTGTCAAGGTGTCACTACACATTTGTCAAAAACCATAGAATTTACAGTGCCAAAAGTAAGCTGTCATGTACACTATGAACTTTGGGTAATTATGATGTGTCAGTGTAGGTACATTAGTTGTAACAAACACACCACTGTGGTGTGGAATATTGATCATGAGAGGCTATGCATGTGTGGGGACAATGAGTATATGGAAAATCTCTGTATCCTCCCCTCAATTTTGCTGTGAGCCTAAAAATGCTCTAAAAAAAAAAGTCATTTATTTTTACAAAAAAAGGCAAACAACACAGAGTGAGAGAAATTTCCAAAACATAGATCTAACAAATAATATATACCCAGAATATAAAAAGAACTCATACAAGTCAATAGGACAAAGACTATCCAATAAAAAAAATGTCACAAAATAGTTGAATAGTCATTTCACAAAATAAGATATTTGAGTGAGCAACAAATGTTTGAAAAGGTACTCAACTTTATTAGTCATTAGAAAAATGAATAATTCTTAAAAGGTCATTCTGTATATCTGTATATCTGTATATCTTAAATTTCAGGCAGAATACACCATGTTAAAAATGTGGGTTAAATGGAAGTTGCATACATTGCTGGTATGAGTGGAGAGTGATTCAACTGCTTCAAAAAAACTATATAACATTATGCATTAAAACTAAACATGTGCCTTTTTTGAGACCCAGCAATTCCACTTTTAGATATATCAAAAATAATACCATATCAGGGTTGACTAGAGAAATATCAATGAAGTCAGGATGAAACACACAGGTATTAAGTGGTCAAAAGATTAACTTTCAATAAAAGTTTCAATGGATGCTTCTTTGGATCTACTGTAGTATTTATAAAGGCCAGGCTTCCCACAGGCTGCTTCCAGCTTGTCTGAGTGCAGCAAGACAATTAGTGTTGGTCCATAACTACCACATACATGACTCTTCCAGCTGATAATTCTAAATTTCCTGGAATTGCACTGAAGTCTAGCAGTCTTTCTATCACATCCTACTTTGTCCCTCCTATCTTCAAAGATGTCAGTCAAAAGTAGATACAGACAATAGAAAGTTATCTCAGCAAAGACCAGATTCCCTGAATAACAGTGACCTGGTGGTCGAAAGACATACATTAAATTTCCTGAGTTTATTGCTACTAACAAAAAATGGGATGCCTATATCAAAAAAAAGAGAAAAATCAGACTCAACCAAGACCCAGATCCTGTTCAAAAATTTAGAGTTTGATCACTGTTCATAAGACTTGTTAAAAGAACACCATTCAAGCTGTGTAGTTGGTCAGCCCCAAAGAATGGACTTATGTATCCAAAGTTTGGTGGGACCTCCAAGAAATGTCAAAGAATAACTCAGAGACATTTACTTATGATTCATATTCATATTTGTATCTGAAAAAGAGCAATCCTATATAGATTATATCTCTTAACAAATGCAAAGACAATATTTATAAAAGTAAAACACAGATTGTATAGATTAAAATTTTGTTTGTTTTTCTACACCTTGGACATGTTATTTGAAAGCTGACAAGATGTTTGCTTGTTCTTAAACAGGCTATAAGAATTGTCAGTAGAGGCCATTTTAGTTCTTTATGGGTTTTATGGGCTTCCTGAGAAATACTATGGTTTACAAGACAGCTACTAGTGCCTGCTGTGAAGCTTCTCCCTTAATTTTGCCATGACTTCACTATTTCTTTAATATATTTCTCATAAAAAATTAACAAAATAATTTCAGTTATTACTAAATTTTACTCAGAAAAATAAACAAGGACTATGTGATAGTAATATTTGTATGTGAAGAAAATACTTTAAATGGATGATCACAGACATCCTCTCCATGGACAAAAGGTGATTTTTGAGATATTAGAATTCATTGCCTTTTTCTAGGAACAAAAAGGCAAGATTCTTGGTCTACCTATAAGACAAGAAGAGAGGTAAGAAATTGTAAAGATTTTCTTTTTTTTTAAGTGAAATGGGAAGCTACTGGAAGACATTATTAAGTACAGTTATATAATTTGCTTCATGTTTTAAAAAGATTACTCTAGCTGCTCTGAAGATAATAAATTGCAGGTAGGAGAGAGAATAAGTAAGGGTATGGAGATTTTAATTTATTTTATTATTGGAAATAAAAAAATAGAGATAGCAATCATGGTATATATGGAGACAAGAGTATCAGGTGTCCTGTTTGATTTGTATTTGTGTGAGGTGAAAGAAAGAGGGGAATGAACACTGACTCAGAATTCCGGCATGAACTATTGGTGGATGTGGTTCCATCAATTGCTATTGTGCAAATTAGTATAGAAATCCAAATTAAAAGTTCACCTGTGGACCTATTAGGTTTAGGCTTCGCATTTAATATCTCAGTGAACATTTCAAGTGAACTGTTACATATATGAGTTTGGAGCTCAGGGATGATATCAGCACTGAGGACACATATTTGGAATGATCAGAATATGAATGGTATTTTAAAGTCATTAAACTACATAATATCTCTTAAGAAAAAGGGTATTTAGAAAAAAGAGGAATAACCAAGATGGAGCATTTAGGGTACTTTAATATTTAGAAACTAAATAAAGGAAGATGATCTGAAAAAAAGAGACTCAGAAGAAGTCAAGATAAAATATGTCAAAGATTATGAAAGGTCAAATAAAATGAAGACAAAGAAATAACTATTTGAATGTATCAGTATTGTAGTTATCGGTTACCTTAATAAAAGCAGTTTCAATTAAGTGATAGAGATGGAAGCCCACATGTTCCATTGAAATATGAGAGAAGACTGAGAATATTGGTTTATAACAGTTTGCTGGAAAAATGTTTTGCTGAAAATTGTTATATCAAGTTGTTCCTGTAAGATTGCTTAAATCCTATAAGATTTTCTTAATCAAGTATAGCATAAGACACTAGATAGAGTTGGAGGGTACAGTGTTTCATAATGTGGAAGACAGTAGAAAGTTTTACTTGGTTATCAAATTCT
This sequence comes from Macroglossus sobrinus, assembly GCA_004027375.1. Classification (NCBI taxonomy): domain Eukaryota; kingdom Metazoa; phylum Chordata; class Mammalia; order Chiroptera; family Pteropodidae; genus Macroglossus; species Macroglossus sobrinus. The sequence continues at coordinate 86,383 of PVKZ01002390.1, forward strand.
ACAAATTACAAGGCTTGGCTATAAGTACATAAAATTCTAATAAACTCATCAAAAAGATGAATCTTCTCTGGGAGCTAATTCACATGATGTGATTAAAATCAACTGAGTTTGTTACTTCCAATAAACTCCCTACTTCTAAAATCTCATCCTCTATCCTGATAGGTGAAAGTTTGGTAAAACAAACATCCAAACAATTGTTTTGTCAAATCAAGTATACTTTTTCCTCTAGTAATATTTTGAGGTAATTGTCAGGGAATAAAAATAGTATGTGGGGTCCAAACAAGAACATGTTTAAGAATAACTGATTTAAAAATGTGTTTGAAGTGATATGAAAGATGTAGTAGAATTTGCAAATATTTTCAAAATTTAAATATTGAGCTCTATTCTAGACTCCTTTTACATTCTCATAGGCCATTTTACCAATCCAGAAAAATAAAAAAACTTATATCTATATGTAGCCAGGTTTTTATACTATTTAGAGAAGCAATATCTTCCTTTCTCTAGTTGAGTACAAAATAAGAGATTGATGGTTGTTAAATGCACATACATACTCATATACATATAGATAATAAAGAAAATCCAAAGTGCTAATGTACGGACACAAATCAGTAAAGATTCATACTGTTCCATGAGGAAGAGGTTGCAGTAATATGTAAGAATGCTTCTGTAATCAATGTGATAATCATTCAAGATCCACACCAAAAATAATTGGCCTTTATTTTCAAGTGATAAAGATAACAGTTAAATAAATAATTAATTCCTTACCAAATGCTTGGTTCTTTATATGTATTATTACTAAATCTTATTATGAAATTGAAAAAAAGTGTCATTAATCCTCATTTTATAGATGAGGTACTTTGTCTCAGGATAATAAATGACAAATCTAAATTTGTACACTATTAAGTGGCAGATCTTAGATGCAAATCCAGGCCTTTCCCAGTAGAGTGTTGTGTTTTCTCCACTATGCTACATTACTTCCAAAGAGCTCTGAAATAATTTGTGTGTTTTAGTAGTGACTGTGTGTATAAAACTAATTCACAGTAAGGCACCTGTCTATGTATTTGACTAAAACCATATGTAAGGTATGTCCTAGAATATTCTAGTAATTGTCAAAATCAAGTCAACACGAATAACAATTTAGATGACACCTAAATTCTGAATTTTTCTCTCCTATATAAAATTTTCACTGAGCAATATCTGAGGACATATTACATAGAAACCACAAAGTACACATTCTCAAACTTTTAAAAACACCCCTTTCCCACATATACATGCACTTATAGGTAGCTATCAAGAATTAGGAACAGCCAATCTCACAGCAATCTTGGGCATCTATCAAAACAACAACAAAAAAGATATGGTTGACCATTGACAACCCACACATCCACTCAAATCGAAATTTCTCTACTGAGTTTCATTCATTATTTGCCTTTGGAATCTGATGTTTAATTACATGCCATACCATAGGGAATAGTAATTTCTAAACATTGATTTCAAGAAAAAATAAAGTCTTACTATTCAGCTGAATATGTTAAATACTGAAAGTTTCTGTTGTTTATTTCATTTTATTTATATTTTATTTTCTAAAATTTCTACACCAATTCACTCCACTATGTTCATGATTTTTATCTAAATAGTGAATGAAGAAAAATAATAATCAGATTCTCTCCTAAACCACAAAATCTTAGATGAGAATAAGTGTTTGACATCACTCATGACTAAAAGTTTTGTTTGTTATTTTGAGGTGCAGTTGCAGTTACCAGCCCCAAATTATATGGCCTGATTGGCCAAATCTTTATGAAATTTGTTGTTGTTTTTAAAATTATGTTGTCTTTAGACCATTGTTTAAAATGCATTGATTCAGATATTGTAAATCAAAAGATACCTATAGTTAGTAGGCAGTAAGTTCTAATTATTTTTGATAGAGGCAATGAATAATCAAAGAAGGAATGAGAGAATGAAAAGGAGGCAAAGTCAATGTAAAGTCAAGACAACTACTTCTTATAAAGACAGAGAATTCACACCAGACTCAGCATTTTACAATATCATTCATAGCCACCTGTAAAGGAAATGACAACTGAAAGAGTTAGGGTTAAAAATCTGAGTGTTGTGATTGAAAATTATTATCTACCTTTGCTCTTTGGTTATTATAACAGACATTAGAGACTTTGGAAGTTTATAATCTATGCCTCTTTATTTTCACAAATGAAAATAGTTTACATCTGCATGCTACTTTAATTTCTTACAATCCCAGAGTTACTTTAATGCCCATCAAAACACTCCTGGAAAATAAACCAACAAGAATAGTTTCTTCTGCGTTTATTGCAAATGTCACAAAATTCAGGCAACTGAAGAAAAACTCACTGTGTGTTCTTGTGTGAAAAACCAATATTAATACATATTTTTAGCTTCATTATAAGTAATACCATTTAGTAGCAAGCCACCCAATCAAGGTACAGCTAGTGAATCAAGGATGGTAATAGAGTTACTCAGTGATAGTCTGAGATTTTTATATAGTTGAAGCCGGAAACATGTTTAGTAGTGTACTACTTTATTAAAATTTTAAATTATAAATACTTGGTAAGTCTGAAAAAAATAATTATTTAAAACTTGTGCTAATCTCTACTGTCAATTTACATGATAAAATGCACATATTTGAGTCTGTTAAATATTACTCTTGGAATCTATTAGTAGGAAATACAAATTTCTGAAATTTAATTCCCTAAGCTTAATGAATCTAATGATCTGATGTCCTCCCAAGTTAATATGTTAAGTCTAAATTGACTTATTTCTTATAGGGACAAATCTGTTCATATTTAAATTAATCTTGAAGAAAATATGTATTGCTATATAGTAGTGTTATTTGTAGTTCTCATATATGAGAGTACTTATTTGATTTCATTCATTTGGTAATTTTAAAGAGACAAAAATAATTAGCTCAGCATGTAATGCTAATTTCTTGCAAAAGTTTTTTTTAAGATAAGACATTTAATTTATTATGTATGACTTGACTGCTCACTAAACTCAAGCCCTTATCCTAGGTGTTATAAAATATACAGCTAAAGTTAAGATACAAAATTTGCCACAGAAACTTCTAACCCATGAAAATAGCTTCAAGTCATTTGCATATATTCCTTCAATATAATGTTCTATTTACTTCATAGTTCCTGTATATGATATCACATTTGCTTAACTTTCATATCTATTTCATGATAGAGACTATATGCAACCCACTTTTATAGAACACTTAAATGTAACCAATGTTTATCAAAAAAAAAGAGCCTTAATTTAGAATCTTAAAATGTAATATCACAAAATCATAAAAACCACAAAACAGAGAATGGTCTTAGTATAAATGTTGATAATGGGGGGACAAAATTATCAAGATGAATAGGCCCAAAATTAAGTACCCAAGGATATAAGTAGAAGAGAATATGGCATGTCACATTTAGACAGACCACAGCCCAACTGTTTGTGTAGCAGGTACATACTGAGCATTGCCTTTGTGTTGAGTCCTTTATGGGAGATAAAGTACAAAACTATTTAAAGTGGAAGTAGATTCTGCTGTTGTAGAACTAAGAGCTTCTGGGAGTGAACATGACAATATTAACTAAGTAATGATTCCAGTCAGGGATACAAACTATAAAAATTGTTGGATTGTAATCTCAGCTGAAATTAAGTATGAACAGAAGATACTTAGTATATTTGGGAGAAGGGTTTAGAAAACATTGCCAGGAAAGGAGGCAATGACATGGGAGGAGGTCTTGAAGCAGGAGGGAGCAAAGCACGTCCGAAGAGACAAAAACATGTCTCAGAAATGTTAAGAGGGGCAGAGAACACCATAAATTGAGATCAGGGAAATAATTGAGAGTCAGTACGTATAGAGTCCTGTTGACCACTGAAGCATTTGGATCTTTATTCTATTATAAGAGAAAATTACTGAAACATTTTATGCTAAGGTGATTTTTTTGAAGAATTATTCAAGTTATAGGGTGGAGATCTTATCAGAGAGATCCTGAAATGAAGTGCGGGGCCAGCTAAGTGGTTGTTACAATAGCTCAGATTTGAAGTTATGGTAATGTGGATTAATTTGCTATGTTGGAAGTGCAGATAGAGTGGAAATAGATTAATTTGAGAGATATTTAAGTGAAAAAATCAAAAGAACTGTTGATGAATGTGGGGGAGAGTGTCAAATATAACTCCTCATTTTCTAGCTTGATCAACTGGTGATGCCACTTACTGACACTAGAAAACTCCAGAGAAAGACAAAAGTAAATCTGAAAGTAAATAGCAAGCTAGGAGATCATTGTTTGAGTATTCAGTGACACATCCAAGAACAGATGTCATATAAAATTTTGGATATAGAGTTCTTATAGAGTTTAGAAGAGCTATCTAGGTGGAGATTTAATTAATGAGACTAATTAGCCTTATCTAAAGTTTAGTTGTAGAATAAATAAAGAAAAGAAGAAGGAAAAAATGGGTGTGTTATAGTTTTGATGGTTGAAATGGAGAATCTTTACAACTAAGAGCTTCAAAATATACAATTTATCTTCATGATTTCATCATATCAGGACATGAACTTCTGCTTTATTATCTAAGAATTGGGTTTTTTTTTTTCAGTTTCATCTTGGTCTAGATCACAAAATATTTAATTACTACTAAAATGCCAGAAAAAATACAGAAAAAAGACAACTTTCATTGAATGACAGGTTCATGTTGACATAATCATACTACTCTTTCACTGCAGAACTATGTAGATTGGAAGTTTAGTTAGCAACAAAGATGTTTAATGATAAGATATTACTTATGTAAAAGATAATGGCATTAAATTTTATAATCTTACACCCTTTTCCTGGAAACACCTAACTACTTGACCTTGAATCTTTGGATGTTGGCACCTTTTCTCCAGGCATTGTTTAGAGAGGATTATCCACTTCTGGTTCGCCAAGTTTTCAGGTTCTATTCTCTATGCTAACCTTTTTATTCCTAAACTTTTCTCAAACAGGATTTTTTTTTTTTGCTAAAGCTTGTGTATCTCCCCTCCCCTATAATTAAAAAAAAAAAAAAACTGAAAATTCCCAATTATGAAAAAACAGGATGTTCTCATTTTCATCAGCAAGTTATGAGAATACTTACTATAGCATTGCAAGCTGCAGGTGTTTATCAATTGATTTAACTTTTCCAATATGAAGTGCATGAAGTGATATGGCTTTATTACTATAATTTAGATTTTCTTGCTACTAGACAGGTGGAGAATCATTTTATGCTCTTCTCTGGTGTCTTCTCTTTCTTTTTTCTAAAATAATTATTTTATTTATGTATTTAAATTTTAATCTGCCTAGGTTTATTTTTCATCCCAGATAAGTAGTCAGTTTTATCATTACATTGAGTAAATAAATTATCTGTATCTCACCAAATTATATCAAGTTTCCATGTATAATGGTATCTACTTTTAGATCCAATATTTACAATGATTATTTTCCTGTTTTATTGTATTTACTAAAACCTCTAAACAATTTTGAATAAAGGAGAAAACAGCCATTTGTGTGTTGTTTTTGCTTTCAATAGAAATAGCTTTGATATTCCACCAATTACAATGATGCTTGTGGGTGATTTTGGCAATCTCTGTGATAATTAAATAATTGCTATCTATGCCTGTTTTGCCAGTGATTTTAATTTGGAATGACTTCTGTGTCTACCAGATGCCTTTTAAATACATATCAATAATGATCATATGGTTTTTTTCTATTAATCAAATGATATAGATTAGGTTGAAAGATTTTTATGACCTTTAAAGATCTTGCATCTCCTGATATAAATACTAATGACCATAGTATATATTTATTTTATCGTTCTAAATCTTGGTTTTGTGGTAGTTTTTCTTTTTAATTTACATGCCTGCATGAACAAGACTGGTTATAGTTGTGAAATATTTTTAGATTATTGTTTTGTATTGATATAAAAATAATAATGGCTTTATTAAATAACATATGGAGCTTTCCATCATGCTTAATATCATCTGATCTTGGTATTTTTAATTTTTTTTAATTTAAACATTTTTTTAAATTTTCAATTGCCCTTAAGTTTTTATAGATAATTTCTTTAATCAAGTTTTTTTTCCTTCTTAGGTAAGTTTTGATAATTTATGTTTCCTATTAAATTTTTTATGTCTTCGAGATTTTAAAATATACAACCGCAGGCTTGCATTAGGTATTATTTTTTCTCATGCATATTTTATGATTTTCTTATAACATTTTAGTATTTATGTTATCTAACCAATCTATTTCAAATGCTGTGTATTTTTTCCTCTCTTTCCCTTAATCAGGCTGTCAAAGGCTTTGTTTTATTTATCCCAATTAATGTTTGTTTTGTTTTTTTAAATTAACTTTGCTTTTAGCTTCACTGATTCTCTACACCTAATTTCCTTTGGGTTATTTTGCTGTACAGTTTTGTAATATCTTAAAATAAATAAATAGATTCTCCATTTTCAATCATTTTCTTTAATATTAAAGAGATTAAGGTAACAAATATTCCCTGAATAAAGCTTTTATTGAGTTCCAAAAGTTTTTACCTTTATAAATATTTTCATTGCTTCTTCAGCTTTATATCTTCTCTAATCAAAGAGTTTATCAATAATGTTTCTTACTTTTGACATGGATAAGATTTATTTTTGCTAAATCTTGTTTATTTGGGGGAAGAGATTTTGATCAAAGGAATGGTCTGCATAATCTCTGCTTTTAAACATATTTAAGATTTCTTCTGTGGTAAAGATGTATTATCAAATTATTTTTTAAAATTCTCTAGACATATACAAATATTTTTTAAAAAATAATATAATATTTTATAGCTATAAAATTATAGATATGAAAGCTATGTTTTTTTTTACTAATAAATCTGTTAAATTCTAAAAATAATACGTAAAAAAATTCCTCGTTTTCAATTTTTATTTTCTGATAATTTTATTTTACAGGATTCTAGAGCTGCAATCCTTTATTTTCATAGTCTGTGGACCCATTCTGGCAAATGAAAAATTAAGCATCAATCTTAACTTTTTACTTTGAAAGTTATGCTGTTGTTGTTGTTTTTAATTTTGGATTCTTAAAAGATTTTCTTTTTATGGGTGTTTAGTTTAGATTTTTGTTGTAATAAAGTAGTGTGATCCTCTAATTGGTTATTGTTTATATAATTACTTTTTTAAAAGTTCGCAATTTTTGTACTATATTTCTTTTAATTTGTTTTTGTTTTTGTTTTTCAAATATAGTCGTATAATCTGCAGCTGGAGATCATTTTAATCACTTTCATTCAATCTCTGCACCTCTAAATGGCTTCTCTTCTTCAAATGAATTAGCTAATCATTCAGGCAAACAGTTAAAATACTAGTTTAAATAGCGAGCATCTTATATTGTAATTTTAGAGGGGAAGCATTTCGTTTTTTCATTAAGTAACATACTTGGGAAAAGATATAAATGTTTCTGTAATATTACATTCAATATTTAAAGTTTATTATTTCAAATTTATTGACACTTTTTAAGACAAGTTGGTATTGAATTATATTGCTTATTTTCTTTACCTAAGATATCACTTTTTTTAACTCAAAAGATATGGATTACGTATTTCTTAATATTGAACACCTTATATTTTCAAAATAAGTCCTATATATATATATATATATATATATATATATATACATATATATATATACATCAACACACAAACACACACATATATGTGTGTTTTTTTAGATATATATAATGGGCAAGGTAGTCTCATGGTTTTTCTTATATTTCTCAGTTTTCATAATTATTAGCCCTCTCTTCTAATTTGATATAACTATGCTTTCTTCACTTGTTTGTATTTTTGTTTGAGTTAACTAGTGGTTTATTTACTTTTTCAATTACTTCATAAAATTGCTTTGATTTTATTGGGTCTACATTTTATCTGTTTTATATCTTAGTAACTTTGCTTTTACCTTTATTAATCTTTTCCTTCTGTTTTATTTTGGATTTGTTTGTTTTTCTTTTTCACAAATCTCCATTTGGATGTTCAGTGAATTTAACTTTTAAAATTTTTCATGAATGTTGTCATCTGATTTATCTCAAATTCTTATTAGTCATGGTTTTGTAAATTTTATTTTTAAGAAATTTTAGTTTTGCTTTTTATATATCTATTGAAAGAAAACTTGCTTCATAGAAGGCTTTAATATCCAGTTTGAAGAAGTCTTCTTTGGTATTCATTTCTAGTTTATAGGAAAAAGGCTCACTAAAATAATCTGCTTTTTCCCATTCATTAATATTTCAATATTTATTGTTAAGCATAAGGCTATTTTAAAAAATTATAATATTCCTAAAAGTTAATCATGATTCATAAACATTATTAAACTATAATTCTAAGTCTATCATGAGTAAATTTCATTAAAAAAAGAAACTTACTTTATTAATTATTTAGTTACCCTAAAGTATACTTGGCACATGAAAGTAACATACATGTATGACTCTTTCTCTTAGCAATTGGCAGAATAATAAACTTGTTCTCTAGTATTCTTCAAAGGAGAACAATGAGATTTTGAAAATCAGATCTTTAAAGTCAAATGTCAACTTCTATAACAAACAATCCTAAGATTTTAGCAGCTTAACACTTCCTGCTTGACCATACTACATACAGTTCACTATGTTTGTCAGCGGGGGTATGGTCCACTCAGCAGTCAGTCAGGACACAGGTTTCTTCCATCTGGAAATGCTACCATGTTCATCAAAGATTCAGGGTCTCTGTGAAAGAAGAGAGAATAAATAGAGAAGACATCTGTTCTGAACTCTCTCAGTGTAGAAGTGGTACAGCATTTCTGTTTATTTCTCATTACATGGCCACAGCCATAAACAAAAAGATAGAAAATACAAATTAGTGGAGTTCTAGGGAGGAAAGATAGATTTAGAGAATAAATAATATAGTAAGTTTCTGCTACAAGTACGGTTAGGGTCAGAAACTGGGTAAGGTGTGAGAATGTACTCTTCTTATAACACGTCAGTTTGATGTATATGTGTATGTGTATATACATCATACATATATGTATGCATACATACAAATACACATACACATACATATACATGCATGAGGCCTATCAAAGACAAAAATAATATCTTACTGAAAGCAAAAGCAGCTAGTTGACAAACAATATTTTGTGTCTATTCCTCAAACACCAATTTCCACAGGACAATTTATTAGAGACCAGGAGGTGTTTGCATATGCTGAAGAGAAACCTTAAAATTAGGAAATTAATATTATATAGGATTGCTAGTGATTTGCCCAGATTCCTCTCTGAAGAAAGCAAAATCTTATATCTTTATTCTTGAATATAAACAAATTTCCTTTGGAGAGGAGGAGGAGATAGTTCTATCTTTATTAATCTTGTCTGGGAAGGGACATGTCTCTAAATTTACAATTCTGAAATATCTCCTTGTACAAATATTCTTAAAATAGCTGCAAATGCCTTTATTCAGAGTATCTGGACAATGCAGAAATATGAGATATTCCTATAGAACTGTCTCTTGACAAAAACCAAACAAAAACTTTTTGAATATAATTTTATAAAAATTATAAAATTATTAACTTCCATACCACTACCTACTTTAGCAGGAAATATTTATAATTAATACTCTATAAAAATGTATCATTGAATAGTGGATATCTACTAGCTGTCATATTTTTCATTATGTTAACACAATTAAGATTATTGATACATTGGTATATCTCCTTTACATTATTTTCTATCCCACTAGGTGATGGCATAGCAGCTATTCTTTTCCTTGTGCTCTAGTCTTACCAAACACAGCTGTTTGTTATTTCCCTGTCCCAGTCTATGTGCTACAGTGTATCTACTTTTCTCCAAATGGAATTATTTTCTCCCTTCTCTTTAAATTCAAATCCAATCAGTTTTTTATTATGTATCTTACTATTGTTCACTGCACAAAATCTATATTTTCCCTCTCATCTAGGAGCTGGATTAACGAGATAATTTATGTGGAATGTCTAGCATAGTGCCTGACATTATGACATAATAAATTATACCTACTCTTTTTATTTTTATTTCTCTGAACACACACAGGATTATCTAAGTAACTACCACTTTTAATATTGTGTTACAAATTGGCATCTGTATTAACTCCACAGATAACTGATTCTTCACTGACATAAACATTTCAGTATATACATTGCAGAATTCTCCAGTGCTTAGCTTAGTGCCAAAATAAACTGATTAATAAAATGATAAAAAGAGAGATTCAGAGAACAAATAAGTGACTGAGTAAATAAATTATAATATTATTAATAGCAAATGCTGATATAGCACAGAATATATCAGAAATTTTATTTTAAATTCTAGACATGCATTGCTAATTTAATCTTCAAAACAACCTTATAAAGTAGATTTTACTATTTTACTGAATTATAAATGAAGATTCCGATGCCTAGAGATGTTAATAACTTGCTGTGGTCACTCTGCTAATTAACAGCAGAACAAGCTTTGAATCCAAGCAGAATCAATGCCCTTTAGCATTACATTATCTTGAATAAATAATTGTGGTAGGCAAAGAACATATTAACTGGTACCTCTTTTTCCATGATAATATGTAAGGGCAATTTCTCAGTAAATACAGAAACAAAGGGCATAATCTTGTGTTACTTAAAAGGAAACAGAAAGATATTTATCATGAAATCTCTTTCAAACATCTGCTGTTGCTGCTCATCTTCCTGCTTAGTAACCTAATAGATTTAGGCAAACAGATGAAACCATGGAGAAGTAAAACTTATTACTGCCATACTGTATTGGTATACTTGAAAGTTGCTATCTGAGAGTAGAGCATTAATGTTCTCACCAAAACAATAACAAAATAGTAAATATGTTAAGTAGAGGATGTGTTAACTAACCTTGCTGTGGTAAAAAACATTTGACAATATATATGTGCATCAAATCATCACATTGTACACTTTAAACTTACAAAATGTTGTATGCCAATTACATCTCAGTAAAGTAGAAAAAACAAACATATTACTACCTGTGGCTAAGGACTCTGAACCCAGTTATCACCCTTGTTGTAAGAGAATAAATCAGAATGAGTCACAAGTCTTTCCACATAGGCTATCATTTGGCCAGTTTCATGCTTCATGCCTCTTTTTCTCAGGCTCCCAGTTTGGATTCTGGGTTGCAACACAAACCTAAAAAGAAGGGCATTTCTAGACCTGCTTTATTATCCCAGGTGTATAAAATTCTAAAGGTGTGTAACCTCAAGGAAAATCCAAATGTCGCTCTTGAATTTTAACCATGACCAAGATCAATGTCTCTTTTTAAAAGTAAATTGAAAGGAAAGAAAACTCTGAAATATCTCATAGACTTAAATGTTAAAATTAGACTTTAGCAAATATGTAGATAAATATGGCATTCTTTCTCCATCACCTAAAACTAGAGAATTTCAAAATTTGCCTTCATTTACTCTCTTAAGTCCAACCTAGAGTACGTGTTCAGACATAAACCAAACTTTGTTTTTAGGCTAATTTAAAGGATACCTCAGCATTCCAATTGTAAAGAACCTTTAAATAAGACTTTAGTTTTATATTTTGTGAATTATCTTTTATTCCATTAAGCCAGTAAGCTTTTTCAATCTTCAAAGCTCTGGTTTGATATTACGGTAAATTATTATCAATATTTAACTTAATTTTAGAGTTTTAGAAGATGAAAACAGTCAATAAACTACACTATTGAGGTCAACAATTTTTAGTATTAAAATCAATTTACAGTATATTCACTTGAGGTGCACATAAATTTGAAGAAGCAGTAAGTGTAAACAGAATAGCTGATTTCTTGGATGCACTCCAATATAATTACAGCTATTCACCCTTGTGACTACATGTACATGCAGCTTACAACTATTTTCCTGCCCCAGGCCACACTACCAGTATCTCTGAGATAGATTCGCAATTAATTGAAATACAAAACCTCTATAAACTAGAAAAAATACTTTGTAAAATAAATATACAAGTAAATTTAAATAGTAGATTAAACATTTATGTCAATTCTTAGCTTGTAATCATATGACTTGAAAGTCAGTTATCCCTGTCTTTAATCACAAAATAGTGTATTTCTAATATGCAATTATAAAAAAATTTCATCAATCATATTTATTATAAATGTCTCATGAAACAGCAAACTTTTATAAGATTGTAGAAAGCAGTTAGGTTGTTCTGTAATGTATAAAGATTTGCATATATTCAAAAAAACCCAGCAGGCAGCAAATAATATTTGTTTCTGTTTTTTAAAAAGAAAAATTGCATTTGATGTAATATATACTCAATTTTTATTAAAATAGGTTAAATGTTTTCTAGTGATAGCATTAATCATCACTGTAGTCTAATTAGTTTATATTTTGAAATAACTAAAACTCAAATCTTGACAAAAGAATTTTTTCTCTAGCCCCAGGGTAAATCAGAGCTTCTCAAACATAATTGTGATGTTAAATGATATTATCTTGTATTTCATGTAGATATATACATATTTGAAATTGTTTGGTATTGTTTTTTTATTATTGGTTGCTTTCTACTATGAGAATATTTAAGTGACAATATAGTTCTCTAAATAATTCCATTTATGGTTTACATAGTTGGCATTGTGTGCATATGGGTAAAAATAAAACATGATTTTATGGAGAGTAAGTGGCACTCTTTTAACCATAGCTTTAAGGCCTCCAACTGTCAATACCTTAATCCACTAATCTCCTCTGTAATCATGTGTTCATGTGCTGTGCAAACACTCAGAAATCATTTTTAAAAAACTCTTTTTTTTTTCTCTAGTCAATAGTACACTCATTACAGGCTGTAAGTTATAAAATGACTAATAAAATATTTAAATATTGATATTTAGAATATTTATATTTATCAATACTAGTATTAAAAGCTATGTTTTTTAGGCATATCTTTTTCTTTTTAAAATGTCATGAAAATTGAAGAAATAAATAGAACAATAAAGGAAAAATGAATGACATCACATTGTATAAATCTGTAGGATTTTTAACATTTGTCTTTGAACTATCACTTTTAAAGATTTTGCCTTCTATTTACTTGTCAGAGACTAGATTTAATTTTTGAATGCTGCATAGAATTCTCTGTATTAAGATATTGATATAACAAATTGGTGAATGTTTTAGTGATTGATTCTTGTTGACCAAAATAGGCTTTTAGATTAGAAGTCTTTCTTTTTTTCCTGGCAGACACCTGCTGAGACAGAATCTGACTGCCACACAAAGGAAATGTATGGTTTCTTCAACTTGTTCCATCTAAGAATTTGCAATGCTACCAAAATGCTTTTTTTTTTATTGAAAATTACCTACAAATTTGGCAAAAACAAACAAACAAAAACATCTTGGTTAAAAAGCACTAACTACCTATTCTCAGGCAGTATTAGCATAGTGATTGGCCCTGACTTCTATCACTCTTCTGACTACAAAATTACAACAGGCCCCACAGCAGGAAGCAAATGATCATTAATACCCTGTCCTCTGGGACACAATAAACTGCCATTCACTTGCATACAAATAATATATACAAGGCTTGTCAAGCAAGGGGATGAAAAGGAAAAGATGCTTTTGCAAAATGGTTTAATACTATGGGGTGGGGAGCCCTCTCAAAGGTATCTATTCAGAATAGAAAAATTTTTTTATACAGATTTTTTTTAATTTTCTTTTTTTTAACTTGATCTTTTTTTAGCTCTTTAGTTAAACAGTAAGGCCTTGCTTCTGAGGAGAAAAAATAATATAATCTTATAATGACTCCCACAATACAAAAAGCATTAAAAATTCTAAAATTTTATTAAAATGTGAGACAATGCATCCTTTGGTTCAAATATAATGTGCAAAACATTCTTGTTAATGTATTTGAATAACCCCATTACAATTAGTAGGGATGAAATATATTTCAATATCACATATTTGATGGAATCATTCAGAACAAAACACAATTAGAAAAATGATACATACCTAGTATTACAGTTGAAATTTCACTCTCTATTTGTTATTCTAAAAAGTAAAGTCAAATTTATGTGTAATTAAATATTGTCACCTTACTGGGATTATAATTTGTTATAACCGGATGGAATTGAGAAAGCAACACTTTGTAAAGAATAGTGAATAATTAATTTCTTTAGTATTTAATAGAGCAACAATTACTCCAATAAATGTTTAATTTTGTCATCTAATCTAACTTTTTCTGAAGACATGCAGAGAATACAGTGATTCCTGACAGATTCAGATGCTTTTCAGATTGTATTTTCACCATTCTAAAGCTATAAAGTATAAAACGTGTTTATTAAGAGTCTTCAAATTTAGTTTGTTTAATTAATTTAACATTATTGTTTTGCTTAAATTTGTATTTTTCTGAATTTTCAATGAAACAGATGTTATACACAAGAATTTGGGAGTAGGTACACTAACTCCTTCCCTCTTTCTTGATTTGCTTTTCACTTTTAGGTCTTAATGCAATGACATTATTAACCACACTGCTAATAACACTGAAATAATCTGCCTCCTTTTTTTACATGACAGCAAGAGACAGGTCTCATTTTAAAAGCAGTGAATAGGCTACACTGTATATATGTAAAAATGAAATGTCACCTGTCACACATGATAAAATTGTCACTTTGTTGCACTAACTCTCAAGAAAAGAATTTAAGCAGAGAAAATAGAAACCAACCCTTGTTAAATTTCAGAGAAAAAAATTTTTAGTTGCTTTTTAAAAAAATGATTGTATTTGAGGAGTTTTTAAAAATATGTATATATATTTTATTTTTCAATTATAGTTGATATGTAATATTATATTAGTCTCAAATGAACAACATAGGGATTAGACATTTATATAACTTATGTAGTAATCACCCCAATAAATCTAGTAGCCATCTGACACTATACATAATTATTATAATATTATTAACTATATTCCTTATGCTATACTTTATATCTCCATGACTATTTCATAACTAACAAATTTTACTTCTTAATCTCATCTCTTTTTTCATATACTCCCCAGCCCCCATCCCATCTGGCAACTGTTAAGTTGTTCTCTGTGAGTTTGTTTCTGTTTTGTTTGTTTATTTTTTTCTTTAGATTCCGTATGTAAGTGAAATGATATGAAATTTGTCTTTGTCTGACAGAGAATACCCTCAGCACAATACCCTCTAGATCCATCCATGTTGTTGCAAATAGCAGGAATACATTATTTTTTGTGGCTGAGTTTATGTACTACCATTTTTTTTTTATTCTTTATCCACTGGTGGACACCGAAGTTGCCTCCATATCTTGGCTATTGTAAATAATGCTCCAGTAAACATATAGATCCACATGTCTCTTCAAAGTAGTGTTTTGGGTTTCTTTGGATAAATGCCCAGATGTGGGTCTTCCTTTATCTCTTGTTATAGCCTTTATTTTAAAGTATATTTTGTCTAGTATACATATTACTACATCAGCTTTTTTTGTTTGTCATTTTCATAAAATATCTTTTTCTCTCTTTACTTTCAGTCTGCATGTGTCTTTTGATCTGAAGTCTCTCATACACAGCATATGTCTTGTTTTCTTATCCAATCAGCCATTGTATCTTTTAATTGTAGCATTTAATCCATTTACATTTGAAGTAATTGTTGATACATGTGTAGTTATTGCCATTTTGTTATTTGTATTTTTTTCTTCTTCTTCTTAAAGAAAAGAAGCCCTTCCAACATTGCCTATAACACTGGCTTGATGGTGATAAACTCCTTAGCTTTTTTTTTTTTTTTTTTTTGGTCTGAGAACTGTGTTCTTCAAGTCTAAAAGACAGCATTGCTGAGTTGTGTAATCTTTGTCATAGATCCTTGCTTTTTATCACTTTAAATATTTTATGACAATTCCTTCTGGTCTGCAAAGTTTCTGTTGAGAAATCAGCTAACACTCTTATGCAAACTCCTTTGTAGGTAACTAATTGCTTTTTTCTTGCTGCTTTTAAGATTCTTCCTTTGTCTTTAAACTTTGGCTTTTTAATTATGATGTATCTTACTATGGGCCTCTTTGGGTTCATCTTGTTTGGGATTCTCTGTGCTATCTGAGGTTGTATATCTATTTCTTCCTCCATGTTAGGGCAGTTTTACATCATTATTTTTTTAAATAAGTTTTCAATTACTTGCTCTCTCTTTTCTCCTTCTGTTACCTCTATGATGGAAATGTTGGTTTTTTCAGTGTTGTCCCAGAGGCCCCTTAAACCAGCCTCAATGTTTTGGATTCTTTTTTCTTGTTGCTGCTCTTATTTGGTGTTTTCTGCTACCTTACCTTGCAAATAACCAATTCGATCCTCTGCTTCATCAAGTCTACTGTCAATTCCCTCTAATGTACAGTTCATTTCAGTTATTATATTCTTTATTTCTGACTAGTTCTTTTTATGTTTTCTATCTCCATTTTAATATTTTCTATCTTTTTGTTAAAGTTCTCACTGAATTTGTCTACTCTTATCCTGAGTTCATTGAGTATCCTAATAACCAGTGTTTGAACTATGCATCTGATAGATTGCGTGTCTCCATTTTATTACTTTTTCTGGAACTTTTTTTTAAATTTAATTAAAGACATGTTTTTCTCCTCATTTTGACTGCCTCCTGTGTTTGTTTTTATGTATTATGTAGAGTGCTATGTCTCCTGGGCTTAGTAGAGTGGCCTTATGAGATATGTGTCCTATGGCATCCTGTGACACAGTTTCAGTGGTTACTTGAGCTAGGTGCTCCAGGTGTGTCCCTTGTATGTGTTGTGTGTGTCCTCTTATTGTAGTTGAGCCTTGGTTGCTGTTTGCATATCAGTGAGAAGAATTGACCCTTGGGCTGATTAGTTGTGAGGAGTGGCTGGTAACTATAGTGGAAGAGCTGTTATGCAGGGGCTGACCCTAAGGAACAGAATTTGCTTTAGCAGGGCTCTGGTGTTTGCCCATTTTGCCCATGGATGTGTTGTTTACAGACACAACCTAGTGTTTCTCTGGCTTGGTGAGTAGCAGGCCACCAGGTGAACCAGCCTTAGGACTTCATGGGAGGGGACCTACTGCTGACCCAGTTCAGCTGCACTCTCTGCCCTGTCTTGGGCCACTTGGCATGAGCCACCAAGCAACTAACAGATGGCTGCTACCCATGATGGGTTTGGAGGTGTCTTAAGAGGCCAAAATGCAAACCCAGGTCAATTGCTACTAGAGCAGGGTTTGGGGCTGCTCAGCAAGAGTTATAGAGCATACCAAGGCCAGATGATGCTTGTATGTTGTGCAAACCTTTGAGAGATTTTAGAAAAGTCCATAGCATGAGCTAAGACAGGCCATTTGTATGGAAAAAGCCATTGGATGAGGCTTGGGTGGGCCTGCAACTCGGGTGGGGTGAGGTGTCAGGGAATCTCCAGGATGGGGCAACCAGGTTGGTGGAAGCTCAGCTAATGGCACCTGCCTGCTTCTGCATGCTGGGTGGGAGGAATGCTCAACAGAGAAACAATAGCTTCTGCCAGCACTTCTATTAGGAGATAGCTGCCCTTCCAGCTCTCAGCCAGAAGCCAAACAATTCAGTTCCTCTCCATATGTTCCTGATGCTTTCAAGCTGCTGACTTAGTGCTGGAGCTCAGAGCGAGTAAGTCTGTCAGTAAGTTCATGCACCAGCTCTTTAAGAGAAATGCTTGGGACTCCAGCAGCATTCAGTCTTGCCCAGCCACAATCTTTGCTGATTTTCACAACCAGAAGTTGTGGGGACTTCTCTTCTTAGCAATGGAACCCTAGGCAGGGGAGCCTGTGTGAGGCTGGAACCCCTCGTTCCTCCAGGGGAACCTCCACAACTGGGATAACTCTCCTGATTTTTAAGCACCACATGCAGCTGTGGGAACAGCCTGTTCCTTGTCTCTGTCTCTTCTATTGTAACTGCATACAAACTTTATTTCTTTGATATAGGTTTTTTTCCTTTTCTGATTCAAGTTGGTTTTGACCAGATAATGGCATTGTGACTCAGTTTTTTCACCCTTATCCTTTCACCTTTGGATACTTGCTCTTTTAATCAGTAATCCTTAGAACCTAAGATTAACCAAAACCAAACCTCAGGCTTATAATCAAGAGGACAATAGGTTTCACTTTGACTCAGAATAACATTTTAGCTTTAGATGTGTTTCAGTCCCAGGCCCATTGAGGCAGAATAACCCAACCAGCCAGGGGGCCAGGCCACAAGACCAGATGAGATAACACCATGGCTGATACCAGAATTGGACACAATGATTAATTACCTTATTCCCCTTCAAATGCCCAATCAGTAGCACCAAAAACCCAAAATCTTTTAGTTTCCATGACTACTGATTTTCCCCTATACAATTTGTACTCTCAAGACACCCAGGGAATGAGGTTATCAGAACAATAGCTCACCTGTGGATTCAGAACTTGCAACTCTCTAAATAAACCTCACTTTCTTTATTGCAAAACCTGCACATATTTCTTCTTTAGCTTAGATGTACGCAGGCAGATGAACCCCTTTTTATTCCTGTAACACTACCAGTCTGGAGGTAGTATCTTCTGTGTGTCTTTATTTGTAGGACTTCTGTTCAGTTAGAATTCTGGAGATTCTCAATATTGATTGTTTTGTACTTTAGTTATAATTTTGATGTGATTGTGAGAAGAGGTAAGCCATCTTGACTGAAAGTCTACAGTAATTTTAAGCACTCAGCAAACTGAACAAATGGTACAATGACTTCTCATATACCTGCTACCCCTACACATGCATAGCCTCTCCCATTATCAACATCCCCTACCAGTATGGAACATTTGTTACAATCAATGGACCTACACTGACACATCATAATCACTCTAGATCCTACTTTTTACTTGACATTTTGTTAACGCTTTTCCATATTATTACACGGTTACAGTGATTGTTTCTAATGGTTGGCAAATATTTCATTGAGCCCTCTGCCTGACAATGACCAATTTAGAAGGGAAACATTCCTAACTTTTGTAAAGGATCATAGTGTACTGTTAGAGTTTAGGACCTAATTAAGAACTAACTTTTGGGAAATAAGAAGCAGTGAGGAGTTTCACTTCCTAGGGCATATTTTGATATGAAAATTTTCAAAAGAAAGTATCATATCTTCAGATGATAAAAAGGAAAAGGAGCAGTAACATGGTCTCTCCTGTACTCCAAGTTTTTGCTTGGTGCTTTATATGCACAATCTTTCAAATTCTTCTATATAAATCTATAAAAACCTGGTTTCTTAAAGACTAGGAAGCTGAAGTTGAGAGAGAAGATTGTTTGAGTTTCCTGAGCGAGTTAGTGACAGAATCATAATTTATCTGTTGGCTTGTTATACTTCAAACACCCTGCTTTTACCCTTGTTTTCTCATGGTGCTCCACCAAGGACCATTGACTTTTGTAAGACCATCAGTTAAGTCTACAAAGAGATTCCTGGTCACAGCGTTTCTTCCTAGATTTCATTAAATAAAAAATATACTAGGCAAGCTAGAAAGAATTGTCCTCTCCTAAAATAATCCTCCATAATTAGTTGTTGACTACTTTGGCAAGGAGTACTTACTGAAACAGGCAGAATAGAATTGTGGGTGACAATATAGGCCTGAAGTCAGACTGTCTGTATTCTACTCTTTCTGGGTCTTATTGTCTTGTCTGTATAGTGATAATTGCCACATAAGGTTGTTGTGAGAATTACATTAGATAATTCAGTAATAATTTTTATTGTTAATATGGCTCTTACTGTTGGTGGTGGTGTTAACTTGTCAAAGTTGGTGTTGACTTATTGACATTGTTGGCACTAGTGTTGATGTTGTTGATGTTGGCCCTGTTGATATTGTTGAATCGTTGCCATTGTTAACATCAGTCTAAACTTCTTGTCAATATTTTTGATGGTTGATTTGTTTTTGTTTTTGTTTTGCCAGAAATCTCACCTTTATTTTATTTCTTTAAATTTTATTATAATTTAATATAATTGTATAGGTTTCAAGACTATAATTTTATAATACATCCCCTGTATATTGCATTGTGTGTTCACAATGCAAGATAAAATCTTTTGTCATTGTCTATTTGACCCTCTTTCTCCTTTTATACCTCCCCTGACTCACCTTTTCCTTTGGTAACCAGTATGTGGGGAGCTGTTTTTATCAATGCTCTCATACCTGAGATCTAGTCAACTTCGCCTTGGGACAGGGTCTGCCTCGCCCTGTGCTATTTGATAGGATAGACAGCATAAAGTCAGTTGCCCTGACATGCCCTGACATGCCCTGGGCCCTGTGAGCCATTTACTTAAACTAATCTGACCTTGCAGCTCCCTCCTCTCCTGGGACCTTTTTGCATTTTTTGCTCATATAAGGAAATGGAATGTTCTGCGGTTTGGTATCCAAGGCAACCACGCTTATGCAAATCCTCCTCCCCCTTATATACTCTACCCCTACCTACAATAAACGAGACTTGATCAGAAAGCCTGTCTTGTCTCCATTCTTCGCATTTCTTGTCCCCCTTCTCTTTCAGTGCTTGGGGCCCCCGTTGCCTGTCCTGCGGGTCAGGACACCAGTATACTGTTTTCTGTATCTACAAGTTTTTGTTGTTGTTGTTGTTGTTTTCCTTGTTAATTTGTTGCTTTCAATTTTATATTCCAGATGTGAATAAAATCATAAGGTTCTCAATTTTTTCAATCCGACTTAAGTTGTTTAACATGACAATCTCAAGATCCATTCATGTTGTTACAAATAGCTGAATTTCATTTTTTCTTGTGGCAGTGTAGTATTTTATTGTATGTATGTTCCACATTGTCTTTTTCTAATCATCTAGCAAAAGACATTTGGTTGTTTCCATGTCTTGGCCACTGTGAATAATGCTGCAATGAACATAGAAGTACATATATTTTAAAACTAAATGTTTTTATCTTGGGGGCTAGATACCTAAAAGAGACATTGCTGAGTCATATGGTAATTCAATTCTTAATTTGAATTATATTGTTTTCCTTCATACTAATTTGCATAATGGCTGTATCAATTTACATTTCCATAGCAGTGTATGAGTCTTCCTTTTTTCTCCACAACCTCTCCAACATTTGTTATTACTTATCTTGTTAATAACAGCTATTCTTACAGGTATCTCATTGTGGTTTTGATTTGCTTTTTTCTAAAAGCTAGTGAAGTTGAGCATTCCTTCATATATATGTTGGCCATTTGTGTGTCTTCTTGGGAGAAGTGTCTGTACAGGTCTTCTTACCATTTGTTTGTTGTTATTTGTGGATTGCTTGTTGTTATTGTTTGTTATATGAGTTTTTTGTATAATTTGGATATAAGAGCCTTATCAAAATTTTTGTTTTAAAATATCTTTTCCCATTCAGTCTCTTTTTTCTGTTTTTTTTTTTGTTGTTGTTGTTGTTTTTTGTTGTTTGATTGATTGTTGCTGTATAGAAGCTTTTTAGTTTGGTAAAATTTTATTCCTATGTTTTTGCTTTTACTTTTCTTGCTTTTGATGTCAAATTTATAAAATTCTCCCTAAAACCAAGGTCCATAAGTTTAATATCTATATTTTCTTTTCTGAATTTTATTATTTCAGGTTTTATATTTAGGTCTTTAATCGATTTTAAGTTAAATTTTATGTGTAATGACAATAGAAGTCTAGTTTAATTCTTTTGCATTCCAATTTTCTCAGCACCATTGGTTGAAAAGTCTTTCTTTTCTCCATTGTATGTTTTTGGTTCTTTTGTCAAAAATTATTTGCCCATATATATGAGAGTTTATTTCTGGAATCACAGTTCTGTTCTATTGGTCTGTGTGTATGTTTTTATGATAATACCATGCTGTTTTGATTATTGTTGCTTTGTAGTATAATTTGAAGTAGGGCAGAGTGATGACTCCAGCCTTGTTCTTTTTTCTCAGGTTTGCTTGGCTATTGTCTAGGGTCTTTTGTATTTCCACACAAATCTGATGATTGTTTTATTCTATATCTTTAAAAAATGCCATTGGGATTTTAATAGAGATTGCATTAAACCTATATTTTGTAGACAAATAGCCATTTAAATTATATGAGTCTTCCAATCCATGAACACAAAATATCATTCCATTTATTTGTGTCTTCTCTAATTTATTTTAATAATGTCTTGTATAAATACTTTACATATTTTGTTAAGTTTATTCTTAGGTATTGTATTCTTTTGTTGCAAAAGAAATTTTGTTTTCATTTCTTTTTCTGAAATTTCAGTGTTAGTATACAGGAATGCACTGGATTTTTATACATTGATTTTTGTATACTGCAACTTTACTATATTTGTTAATCACTTCTAATAGTTTTTGGTGGAGTCTTTAGGGTTTTCTATATAAAAAATCATGTGGTCTACAAAAGGTGACAATTTTACTCCATTCCAAATTTAGATGTCTTTTATTTTTTTCTCTTCTCTGATTTATCTGGCTATGATTTACAGTACTATGTTAAATAAGGGTGGTGAGAGTGGGTATCCTTGTTGTGTCCCTGATTTTGGAGAAAATGCTTTTAGTTTTTCACCATTGAGTGTAATATCAGCTGAGAGTTTGTCTTATATGATCTTTATTATGTTGAGGTATCTTTTTTCTGTACCTATTTTATAGATCTTATCAATCTTTTAAATATAAATGAATGTTATATCTTGTCAAATGATTTTTCTGCACTATTGTTATGTTCATATAATTTTTGTCATTTATTTCATTAATGTGGTATATCACATTGATAAATTTATGTATGTTGAATTATTCTTGTACCCCTGGAATAGACCTCAGTTGATCGTGATGTATTATCTTTTTAATGTATTGTTGTATTTGATTGGCTAGTAGTTTGTTTAGAATTTTTGTATTTGTATTAATCAAAGATATTGATCTATAGTTTTCTTTTTTGTGTTACTTTTGCCAGGTTTTGGTATAGGTAACATTGGCCTTCAGAAGCACCACCTCTTCTTCAATTTTTTGGAAGTTTGAGGATAGGTATTAAGTATCTTAGTATGTTTGGTAGAATTTACTAGTGAAGTCATATGGTCCTGGACTTTTACTTTTTGGAAGATTTTGGATAATTGTTTCAGTTTTCTTACTGTATATCAGTTTATTCAAATTATTTCATTCTTCACGATTCACTGTAGGAAGGTTAAATATTTCTAAGAACTTGTCCATTTTTTCTAGGGTATTGAAATTGGTGGCATATAGTCTTTCACAGTATTCTTGTATTATTTTGTATTTCTGTGGTGTCCATTGTATATTCTTCTCATTTATTTCTGATGTTGTTAATTTCAGTTTTTTTCTCTTTCTTCCTTAGTATATCTAGCAAGAGGTTTGTCAATCTTATTAATCTTTTCCAAGAACCATCTCTTTGTTGTATTAATTTTTCTATTGTCTTGTTCTCTATTTTATTTAATTCTACTCTAATTTTTATTTTGTTCCTTTTTCTGCTGACTGGGGCTTTATTTATTCTTCTCTTTCTAGTTCTTTAAAACGTAATGTTAGGTTGTTTATTTGGGATTTTTCTTGCTTCTTGAGATAGGCCTGTAATGATATAAACCTCCCTCTTATTACTGCTTTTGCTGTATCCCCAAAATTTTGATACAATAGATTGTCATTCTCATTTGTCTTTATATTTTTGATTTCTCTGTTTATTTCTTCTTTACCCAGTTATTCTCCAGTAGCATGTTGTTTAATCTCCACATATTTGTGGTTTTTCTAGCTTTCTATTTACAGTTGATTCCTAATTTCAAAGCATTACAGTCAGAGAATATATTTAGTATGATTGCAATCTTTTTAAATTTTTTGATACTAGCTTTATGTCCCAGCATATGGTCTATCCTTAATAATAGTCTATGTGCACTAGAGAAGAATGTATAATCTGGTGTTTTGAAATGAAAGGCACCATAAATGTTGATTATGTCCATTTGATCTAATGTGTCATTTAAGGCTGATATTTGCTTATTGATTTTCTGTTTGAATAATCAATTTGTAGCTGTTGATAGGAATTTATAACTGTAATTTTGTCAGTTTCTGTCTTTAGTCCTGTTAGTATTTACTTTATATATTTTAGTGCTCTCTGAGTGGGTGCACATACATTGATAAGTGTTTTATATACATATATAGATATACATATATCTTCTTTATTACTATAAAACTTTCATCTTTGTCTCTTGTTACCTTCTTTATTTTGAAATTTATCTTTTCAGATAAAAGTATGGCTATACTCACTTTTCTCTGGATGCCATTTGCTTGGAATTTTCCACGTTTTTACTTTGAGTCTATATATTTGTCCTTATAGCTGAGACATGTCTCCTGAAGGCAAGCATGTGGTTGAGTTTTGTTGTTGTTGTTGTTTTAATCCAACCTGCTATTCTGTGTATTTTTATTGATGAGTTGAGTTCATTTAAATTTAGGGGATTATGTATGAGGATTTTCTATAGTCATTTTATCACATATATATATAGAATATATTTTATATAGTTTGAATATTTGATTCTACTCCCTCCTAGTTTATAAGTTTTCTACTAAAAATCCAGTGATAATCTAATGGGGTTTACTTTCTAGGTTTCCATCTTTTTCCTGGTTTCCTTGAGAATTCATTGTCATTAATTTTTGACAGTTTTAATATAATGTGCCTTGGAGAGGGCCATTTTAGATTGAGATAATTAGGTGTTCTGTTTGCTTTTTGCATTTAAAGATCCAGCTCTTTCCATAGGTTTGTGAAGTTCTCATTGACTATTTGAATAGGATCTCTGTTTCCTTCTTCCTCTCTTTTCCTTTTGGTGTACTCATTATTTTTATGGAGTCAGTTCTCAAAAAAAGTCTTTTTTTTTTACTCTCCAGTCTCTTCTTTCATCTGCATCATGTCTAGTTTTTTTATTTTTGATATCACTAATTCTTTTGTCTATCTAGTCAGCTCTGTTTTTCCAGCTTGTTTTTTCATTCTTTATCTCTTTTATTGAGTTTTTCAGGTCTAGAATTTCTATTAGGCTCTTTTTTAAGTTTTCAGTCTCTTTAGAAAAGTACTCCTTTTGCTCATTGATTTTTATTTCTGAGTTTATTAAACTACATACCTGAGTTTTCTTGTATCACACTGAGTTTTTTCAAAAGTGCAATCTTGAATTCTTTGACATCTAAATCACATATTTCCATGTCTTTAGTTTATTTTATGGAGATTTTATATTTTCTTTCTGAGCTTCCTTATTAACTGGGTTGTTTATGGTATTTGGTAGAGTGTTTCTCTGCTTATGCATTTATGTGAATAAAATCTGCTATTTTTTTTAAGAGTCATACTACTATTTAGCAGGTTGATAATAAGTCTTTCTTTTTTATCTTCCAGATCTTGCTGAAATACATGTATTTTATTTTCTCTTGTACTGCTCTGACTTCTTAGATATCTGAGGGGCAGTGGACATGCCTTGGCTTCTCTGGGGAAGAGGGTATCTCCTCTGTAACCAGGTCATCTCAGTCTCAGGGCACCACCCACATGGGGGAAGGCAGTGGGCAGTGGGCAGTGGGGTTCGTCATATTCCAACGCTGCCTCCTGCAGCCAGATCCTGCCCAGGGTATCCCAGGTGCCAGTTCTAGGCTCAGCTCCAATAGGTGGAAGTGGAATGGGCTAGGAGAAGCTGCTTGTGTGTTTGTGGCTTTGTTCTCCACCTAGTAATGGTGACAGCCAGACCTCAGTTGCCTCACCTGTGTGTCTCCACTCTATCACTTCAATTAGTGAGTGAAGCCTGTGTCGGCTGATGCTAGTTCTGGGATGGTGAAGGGAGGCATCCAGGATCCATAGCTTTATTATCTGTCTGTCAATGGTGTCTGCTAGACTGCAGTTACTTCACCTCTGTGTTCTGTTTCTGCCCTAGTAACTGGATTCAGCAACAGTATGTGCTGACCACTCAGGCAGGGATGCTTGTAACTCCAGAGAGAGTACCTGCCTGATTCCTTCTCTCTTCCAAGACCCTGCAGTGATCCTCTGGCTGATCCTGCAATGATCCTCTGGCTGAGTCCACAGCACCTCTCTCTGCTTTTCTCCCTTTTCTCCTCCCCCTTTCTCTCAGTTTTACCCACCTTCAGATGTTTCATGCACAGATCTCTCAGGCATGTTAGTGTAATGAGCAAGAAATCCTTTGTTAAATTATAGCTATTAAACTTGTAGCTTCGACGGAAGAAACCAGGGAACCATTCATGCTGCCATGCTTCTGACGTTACCCTCAGAGAGAATTTTTGGTGGTCTGAATTTTATTACCCAATATGGATTCCATCCAGAAATAAGACAAAAATATAGAAAAAATAAACACTCAATTATTTGGTTTAATGGAAAAATGACAAATGGAAATTTTTCAATTATTGAGAACAAAAGAAAAACATTTGAGATATTATGTAAAGTTAACTATCTATTAAAATTATGTATATATACATATATACATACATATATATACATATATACATATATATATATATATATATATATATATATATATATATATATATATATATATATTCATAAATGCAGAGAAACTCCATGGAGGGAAAACTTATTTTCAAACAAATTTGCAATCAAGCATGATGAATACAAGTCATATACTCAATACAAATTGATTAGCTTATGCTTCTTGTCAGGCATTATTCTAAGTGCTGGAGATATGGTGATGAACATAAGATGCTATTCTTGCCTTCATAGACTTTGCAACCTATATAATCAGAGGTATAAATATTCATGTCAAAGTGATTTTTATTCTAATCTATCTTGTATATAGAATGTAAATTCTATTTTTAGGTGCTTAAGAAATAGTAGGTGCTTTTTAAAAAATAAAGACTAATTTGTTCTTTAATGGCTTTAAATATGACTCAAATCAATACTTTGTCATATGCAATGACCAAGGTTATTCCTTAAACTTCTGGGCTAAATTTTAAACAGAATTAATTCATTCTTCCACGAATGTTAGTTTCTCAAACCATTTTCTTCTAAGCTTATAGATAAATTTATTATTTAAACTCTTCATTATAAAGCTAGAAATTTATTATTCGTTATTTATCATTATTTATAGTTAGTACCCTTAACAAATTTCTCTTTGATTCATTATAGATTTTTCCCAATCATGTGCAATGCTCTCCAAACAGTTCAGTTTACTATTCATAGATGCAAAAATCTAGTCAACTCTACTATTATAAAATAATTTAAAAATATTTTTGTGAAGTGATTTTAGATATATATTTATTATAATCCATTTAGGACAAACATTACATCTCCAATTAATCAATATGATCTGAATATTATGATTTGTTCTTCAAAAAATATACTTTTTTTCTAAATAATTTTTATAAGATATAAGAAAAAAATATTTGTTGGATTATCTATGATCAGCTAGGTATCACCATATATTGCTATAGAAATACCTCAGCAGAGAAGAAGCCAGCAACATTTCTAGAATCCCCTTGCCTACATGGTTCTGAGTTAGAGATCTCTATTGAGAAACACTCCTATGAGATTTGAAAAAAAGAAAAAGACAGAGAAGTCATTACTCCTTGAATGCAGCTGTGGTCAGATACCTGGGCAGATGTGAGATTCAAAGCAGCTTTCAGATGAGCTTCTTGAGAATAACTGACATTGCTCCAGTTGATTGAGATAGTTTATGGGAACTATTCAGAGAGGTTGAGAGGCCAAGCAGCTTTTCACTTCAGTGCTGCATGTTTAAAGACTTTTCAAAAACTTACATAAAGCTCAAATTTATTGCATCAAAAGCCTTATGTTCCAAAATATAATTTCTGTATTTCTAACTAAACTCCTAGTCATGTTTATTATGCAATTAAAAAATGTAAAAATATCAGTGTTAAGTTGAGTGATTTAAGACTATGAATGACACAAAAATTCAGAAGAGAAGGAGAAAATGTAAGTCTTAGGTAGTGTGTAAAGTCATTGTGGAGTTACATTGAACAGGTACATCAGGACTCCATGTATTGTACCTCTCTCTGATTCAACAGTTCCCAGATCTTCTTTAGTGATAACAATTGAAAGAAAGGGTTTGTCCTGTTTAAAACTGAAAGGATAAATAAGAGGTAAAAAAAAAATTGGTAAAACTGATATATATATATATATATATATATATACACATATATATATGTGTGTGTATATATATATATGTATACATATATATATATACACATATACACATATATATATGAGGGTATTTATTTGGTTATTCAACAAGCAAGTATTTATTAAATAGTTACTGTGAGACAGGCTTTGTTCTAGGTACTTGGGCTGCATGAGTGATCAAGTCATGCAAAGTTTCCTTTGGTTAAGAAGTTAAGTCTAGAGCAAAGAATCATCACACACAAAAAAGAAATAACTATAATAAACAATTACATTGAGTGACTTGATAGAAAGTGTGAAATACCAAGAGAAAATCATAAGTAGAGCAGGAAAGAGGGGATTGACAATTCAGGGGCTGAAGGGAAGATTGCCATTTTAAAAAGTAGTCAGTGTTGCCCTCTTTGAGAAGGTGACATTTGATCAGAGATTTTAGGTCAGAAGGTAAATTATGTTGATATTTAGAAAATATCACACAAAGCAAGTGAAGAAGCTATGCAAAGCCCTAAATGGGAACACATGTGACATGACCAACACATGGTCATGAGGCCAGTATAGCTAGAAAAAGCATTAGTGAGCTTAGAGTGGTCAGTAAAAATTATCCAGTCTGAGTAATATAGGCAAAATATAGTAAGAAAAGAAGTAATATAAATGCAGAAATCAAGGGGAAAATATAATAGAGAAAGCTTTAAAATTTTTAAAAGCTGTTTTTTGAAAACCTAATAAAATTGCTAAAACTCTGAGAAGATGAAGCAAAAAACAAAAAATATGTATATAGGTAAATGGTACAAATTATTAATATCGGAAAATTTAAAAGATAGAGATCACCACAGATCTTAATGTAATTTAAAATATAATAAGAGGGTGCTAAAGAAGATTATATTTTCTATAAATAGCTCAAATATCTCCATTCTAAATGCCCTTTTCCAATTACTTTTGACATTCTTTCCATTCAGAGGTGTGTCTGTGTTCTCTCCCTTGAATCTGGGCAGATCTGTGACTATGAAAGATATGATTTTATGTGATTTCTAAAACTAGATTACTAAAAGTCATATGTTTCTAGCTATTTCTCTTGGGATACTAGATGTCGTGATGGTGAGAGTTTAGCTAAGCTACTCCATGATATTGCTGCCTTGGCAATCTATTTTGTTTGGCCAAGTGGCCTACAGGGGCCTTAAACTAACACTAATCCCCTCATGCAAGCACAGTCCACAGGGTGTAGATGACAATACACAGGGTCACAAGCTAATGCAAATTCTTTGTATAACTTCCCCAACAGCCCTTGTGATAAACAGTTTCTTCTTCCCACTGCCACTCCCAGAGACTTCTCCTTGCGCACTCATTAGATAAGACTCCCTTAGAGTTTACCAAAACCCCACTCATTTTGGTTTGAATAAACCAATCTGGTCTTACCCTGGGAACTGCAAATACTCCACCCACAGATCCTAATAAAGGCATGTGCTCCAAGTCCTGTCTTTGTGCCTGCAAGATGCCTTGACCTTCCAATGTGGCTTCTCAATGTGTTCTATTCACTTCTTCAAGGACTTATGAGTGATAACCTCTCTTTTTCAATGTCTGTTGTAGTCTTCTGTTGAATGCCTAGCTCATTATCCTGCACCCTGTGCTTCACTTAACTAATGTTAATTTAACAAAGTCATAACATGTAACCCAACCACTATGTCAGGGTAAGTCTATGTAGACCTTGGAGAGGACCACATGGATATGGTTCCCTTATCTGTAACTCCAACTGAACTCCCAGCAAGCACCAATTTAAATGAGTTTTCATGAAACTTAATCCTCAAGCAGAGTTGATCAATTCTAGCTATTGACATGTATAGAAACAAGCTGACCTAGTGAGTCTAGCTAAAATTGAAGAAGATAAGTATGACAAGAATTTGATATTTTAATGTAACAAGTCCACTAAGATTTCAAGCAGTCAGTCTGTTATGCATCAATGGATGACTGAAATGGAGGCTGTGAAACAATTTATACCAATAAATTTAAATATTTAGGTAAAATGGACAAATTACTAGGAAAATACCATTTGCCAAAAGAGATTAAAGAAAAGATAGAACGTATGTAAGCCTTATACCTATTAGATGAGTTAAATTAATTAAAATATTCTCCCAAAAATAGGCTTAATTAAAATCCTCTTCAACAAGAATTCACTCATAAATTTTATCAGTCATTCAAGAAATAATATCAATCTTACGTGACACTTCCACATATGGTAGAATAGCTTTATCAGAATAATCCTCCTGCCAAGAACAACTATAAAAGCTAGCCAAAATATACAGTGAAACTACCTGAAGATATTTGACATTAACCAATACTACTAAAAAGAAAGGAAAAATACTCTAAGAATGAGCTCCACACATGCTATTTCTTTTTGCTTGAAGCTTTGTTGATTTACAGTGTGAGGAACAGAGGCTTTGTGGTTGCCAGAGTTTCAAAGTCCTATTGCTCTAAGAAGGCAAAAGCAGAATTTTGCATTTTCTAGGAGGTCAGCCTTTGAGAAGTGAAGAAAACCTCAGAATAGTGAACTCTAAATTTTATGTACAATTTCCTGTCAAGACATTAGCTGATTCCTTGGCCCCTTATGTTCAGTCTAAATTCCCACAAACTAAATTGAATGCTGAACCTGGGAGCTTAAAGAACTGAGCAAAGATGTGAGCAGTCCTGCAGAGAATATGACTCAATAAGGTGAAACAGTCTCAATAACTCTGGAATATTTCAATTGAGTCCCAGAATTGCTACATCATAGAAGTAATAGGTATTCCCTAGTATTAAAAGGAAACTAGAAAAAACTCAGGGCTAAACTGCCCATTTGATGAGATCAAAATGATCTGTCTAGAATCTGTCAGCTTTCAAGAAGAAAATCAAATTCTGTTTTTTTTAAGTAAATTTATTTATTTAAATTAGTTTCAAGTATACAGTACATTGGTTAGACATCTATATTGTTCATAAAATGATTCCTCCAATTGGCGCTTTCCCTTCCTTGTCCCTCCACTTAGCCATCATATTAATGCTAAAAAAATAAATAAAATAAAGATTAAATCGGAGCTTCTACAATTTTTCATACACAGTGTCCAACATTTGATCAAAAATTATTAATCATGCCAAGAAAGTATATACAATTACTGTAAATCAAGAGAAAAATAGGCATAACTGGTGTTAACTCAGAATATAACCCCCCTCCACATACTTAGAATATACTGATAGCAGTCTGGCCAGCAGCCAAGGAAGGAAGTACACAAAGAGCTTTCAACAGTGCCTACTCCCAAACAAGTTTTCTGCTGCTCCCATTGATGTTATCTGCTCCTTTAACAGCACATCTTGCTCCCATCTGTCTGAGAAGGCAGCTACTCCAGCAATGAGATAACCCCTCCCTCTGCTTGTGGGCATAAAAAAACTCTGCTTGCTCTTGGTCAGCAGCTTTTTTTCCTGCAGCTCTTACTGACTGCTACTGAAGCTTCCCTGCCTCATGAGTAATAAACAGCATTTCTCACCCCTCTGGTCCTCCTGGCGGTTCTTCTGGAACATCTAAACCCAGGTGCAAGCTCCAGGCCATGGTCTCCTGCATTACAATTACAAATAGATCCCAAGTGATCCATATATTGGAATTGCATATATAATTAAAAGAATGATATATATGTTCAATAAACTGAGAAAATAATAGACAATTTCATCACAACATAGAATAGTACTAAAAATATCAAATTGAAATTATAAAACTGAAAAAAAGTATTATATTTTACATGAATGAATTTAATATCAGATTAGTCATGTTAGAGATAGATCAGTAGAAAATGTAGAATGAAGCACCAAAAGGAAAATAGGATGGAAATTTAGAGAAGAAAATATATATGGGAAATGGTAAATAGTATTATATTTAATTGAAGTCATAAAAAAGAAAGAGAGAAGAGAACAAAGCTACATTTAAAAAATATATATGATTGAGAACTTCCCAAATGTGAAAATAGACATTGTACCAGAGATTCAAGATATCTGCAAGCACCTAGAAAAATATCTACAAAGAAATTCCACCTAGAGGTTTTGTAGTAAATGTGCTGAAAACTAAAGATAAAGGAAAGAAGTGTAAAAACAGCAGAAAAAGAAAAGCAAAAAATAATAATAATAATGACAACTAACTTTTCTATAGAAAAAAAAAGAAAATCAGAAGACAATGTAGCAACATTATTAAGTGCTATAATAAAATAATTACAAAATAAATTAATTTTACATAAAGATATTTCTAGGAAGAAACAAACTGAAAATGATTGTTACCAGCAGTCCTATTCTAAAAGAAATACTAATGAAAAGTCTTCAAATAATAGAAAAAAAATTTTCAGAAAGAAGCACAACCATATAGGAAGGAATGAAGAACAGTAGAAAGGATAACTATTTGAGAAACTCTAAATAAACAGTGACTTTTAAAAACTATAATGACAATACCACATTAGAATAAAGTATTAAACTAATTTAATTATATGAAACAGCATCTCAAAAGACAGGAAGGGATTAAAGTTTTATAATGTTCTTAAATTGTCTAGGAAATAGAAATAGCACTAATGTAAGGTAAACTGTCATGAGCCTAGAATGCATGTTGATATCCCTAGTGTAGCACTATATTATTCTGCAATAACAGTTGTGTCCCATAATCTATGCTGTCCTCTACCCATTACCACATATGACTGCTGAACACATGAAATGTAGCTAGTGTAATGGAAAAACTGAATTTTTAACTTTATTTAAGTTAAATAGCCGTATATGACTAGAAGTGACTGAATTGAACAATTCAGCTCTAGAAAAATTACTAAAAAAGAGTAAAAGATTATATGATAAACAAGTTAGTAGAGGGGAAAAAATGAGAGAATTTTTTTAAACATGCTTTATCTAAAATGAGATTAAAATAAATACAAACAACAATGAACAAATGAAACAACAAAAACAAACAGAAGGTAGCAGATTTAACTTCAAAGAGATCAGAAATTATATAAAATGTAAATAGAGGAGATGTCTCCCCAATAGTCTATGATTCTCAGATCAGTAAAAAAAAAAAAAGAAAGAAAAAGTACATATTTTGCTTATATAATATATGCTTTAATTATAAAATCACAGAAATTATGAAAATAAAGGATATAAAATATATACTCTATTATGTATACTCTAAGAAAAAATATAAAATATCAGAAAAATACTTTAAGGTAAAGATTATTATAAAAGATTAAAGGGGACATTTTATAATCACAAGAGTCAATTCAGCAGAAAGATAAAAAAAATCTTACGTTTGTATACACCTAATATCAGGGCCCTAAAACACATAAAGCAAAACTAACAAAATTATATGAAAAAATAGACAAAGTTACAATCAGATTTAATAGTACCTGATTAAACAACTATTGTAAAAAAGTTGAAAAAATTAACCAAATTGTCCTAGCTGATTTATATAGACAGTAACTATAGAAATACATATTTTTTCAATTATACATGGAATATTTACCAAAATCCCATACAAAATACCATCAGATGTGTGTATACACATGTGTGTGTGTAAATTGACAAATAGTTTTTTAAATGTATGTCAAAATTGAATGTCAAAGAAGCCAAGACTGAAGATAAAGAGCAAATTAAAGACATATTTTCAGAAAGCTTTATATTTGTGAAAAGGATTTTTTAAAAGTTACTACTGAAATAAAATAGAGTCTAGAAACAGAACCAAAAATTTATATTACTTGAATTATGAGAAAGGGGTACAATGAAGAAAAACTGATTATTTGAATCCTGACCTCTACTTCAAAAGTAATACATAAAAATAGAATTCAAGAGGTTTGTAAATATGAAAAATTTTATGGCCACTGGATAGAAAAGATTTTTTTAATCAGAGCACAAATAAGAATAGTAATAAATTTAAATTTCTTAGAAAAAATAAATTGGACTTTCATAAAATTAAAACTTATTAAAACTTCCATTTAGAGTATAATGAGGTGACCTTCAGTGTAGGATATTTTTAATACTTATATACAACAAGAGATCTTTTCTAGAATCTATAAAGATCCTACAAATCAGTAAAAGAAAGACAGATTACCTAATAAAACAATGGGCAAAAGACTGGAATAGGTACTTTATAAGAATAAATATTTTATGGCTAATAAATATGTAAATAGAAAAATAAACATGAAAATTTAGACAGCTAAAATTAAAAAGTTTGACAATATTCGGTGTTGGCAAGAGAATGTGGAACAATCTTTGAACTTGCACAATTTTCATGAAAAAGTAAATTGGCAGAGTCACTTTTAAAATGTTTTGGCATTATGTACTAAAATTGAACATATAGATACTCTATGAACTAGCAACTTAGCAATTTAACTTATAGTTATATGCTTAGACTATGTATGAGTACAAATAAAGTATAAGAATGTTCATAACAGTATTACACATAACAATCAAAATATGAAAAGAAAAATCATGTCTTGATAATAGAACTGATCGATAAACTTGAGATATTCACATAATGGAACACTATTCTGCAATAAAGATGAACTATTGCTACATGTAAAAACATGGAAGAATCTCATATAGATCTACCTCTTTTTTTCTGGAGATATCACATGGATGTGTTTATTTTTTTAAAATGCACAATTATATGTTACAATTTAATAAATGTTTAGTTAAACATTTTGCAATGACTGCTCCTTTGTGAATATATGGGGGATAAAGTCAAGGGTAGCAGGAAGGAGATGAGAAAGGAGCCTATTGCAGTAAGTCAAGGACTTAATGACACTGGCTCCTACATGAGCAGAGTGAGGATGGTAAGAAATAGTTTGTGTCCCTCCATATGTTTTAAAGAAAGAGTGAATCGATTTGCCGATAGGTAGGATGTGCTGTGAAAAAAAAGGGAGATTTAAGGATAATTCCAAGTATTGACTTTGAATAGCTGGAAGGAAAATTGCTAACAAATGAGAGGGAGAAGGTTTTAGGTGGATTAGTTTTGAAGAATAAAATTCACAACTTAATATTTTAGTTATTGGGAACTGGATATCCATTAGGCAATTGAGTACATCATTGCATATACTGATCTGGATTTCAGAGAAGAAATCTGGACCTAAGGTAGAAATTTGGAAGTCATAACCATTCTGTTGTTGTTTAGAACCATAAAATCAACCAGAAAGTGAGTGACATGGGGTGGGGTGGGGGGAAGAGGATCAAAATTAAACTCTGGGACAGTTTAACATTAAGGGAAAATTGAGAGGAGAAGGAACCAGCAAAAAAGACAGAGAAAAATTGATAAGGGAAGAAAGTAGAAAACTATAAGACTTAAATGTTCAAGCATCAAAATGAAAAACATGTGTAAAATAAAAGAGATCAAATGGGTCAAGTAAAATGATATTTGACTAGTGAATTGAGCAATGTGGGGTTATTTATGACAATGTAAGTGGTATTTGTAGGGTGCTGGAGACAAAGTCCAAATTGGAGCATATTTAAAAGAGAAAGAATATATTCCTTCTATACACACACACACACACACACACACACACACACACACACACACACATACATATATATAATCTCACAAATGTAATGTTAAAGAGGAGAAGGCAGACACCAAGGAGTACATAATCTATAACTCCATTTATAAAAACAAAATAAATATTACCAATCTATGGTGTTAGAATTCAGAGAACTTGACAGTTTGGGAAAGTTGTTTTTGTAAGAGTATAATGGAGGTCTCTGGGGTGCTGATAATATTATGTCCTGAGTGCTTTTTTATGATTATGTTTAATTTGTTTAAAAAAATTAAGTTATACACTGAAATATATATTTTTTAAAGCAAAAAAAAATGTACACAAGAATTGGAGATAGAAATATAAACACTCTTTAGAGAAACTAGCTGTGAATGAAAACAAAGAAAAGAAGTCGTTGGTAGAGGAAATGAAGTCCAGATTTATTTTTGTTGTTTTCTTTTATATTTTGTTTGATAGGAGAAAGTATGTTCCTAGGCAACTGGGACAATTCAATTAGGAAAGAAGAAATCATCATAGATAGTTCATCACTGCAGTAAGTAAGAAAACAGTTTGTGGATGACAGAGATGTGTACAAAATTTTCTTTAAAATGCTTTGATTTTTCTAGTGAAATAGGAAGCAATGTTAACAACAGAGAATGATGCTAGTGAGGAGATAATAAAGATGTGGAGAGATAGAAACAAGTCAATAGTCCACTAAAACAGTGGTAGAGAAAATAAAATAAAGAAATAAAGTGTTATTGCCAAGCAGTATTTAAGTCTCACTTAAGTTTAGTAATAATTAATTTAAAAGCAAAATTAATCAGGATGATAGTTTATTTTCCTCCTACAATTCAGCTGCGGAGAAACAGGACTAAAATGATGGTGAGTTTAATTTAAATACATACTGGTTTTACCATGAAAGTGCAAAGATGTCAGTGAAGTCAAGAGAGGAGGTATATACATAGATGTATTTATGTTTAAGTTGTGCAAGTAAAAAGAAGTCAGTGAAAAAGTATCAGGATCAATGTGTTTGATGTCCCAATGGGAGAGGAAAATTTGTTAGAATCAAGGTATTACATATTATAAATATGTAATTATTGTTTTATCAGTCAATAGTAGTTCTCCTTACTATTTATTTTTACATCTAAACTCAAGTTTTCTTTATACATATATGCATATATATTAGAATTTTAAAAAATGAGAATCTATTGGTAGTAAACTCAGTTTTTTCTGCAAATGTCTTGATTTTTGTTCTTATTCCTGAAAGATATTTTTGCTGAAAATCTGGATTGACAATTATTTTCCCTCAGTTCTTTGAAGATATTCTTCTGTCTTCTAGCTTCCGGAGTTGCTATTGATAAATCATTTGTCATTCTAATTGCTATTCCTTTGTACGTTCTCTTCCTCTCTCTGACCTTTTTCATAATCTCTTTTTCTTTGGTGTTCTATAAATTTACAAGCATGTGTGTAAGTATGGATTCACTTTTATTCATCTCACATTGGATTTGTTAATGGTACCAAATCTAAAAATTGCTGTTTTTCAAATACACCTTCTGAGGATAAATTTTCCTTTAAACGTGGTTGACCGCTTTAAAAAGGGAAGAAGGGAGACTTGATAAGAAACAAGAAGCAGCCTAGCTATATTCATGAGAATTAAAAGCATTTCAATTTAACAACTCATATCTATTGTCATGTTTTTCAAAAATATCTCTACCTACAGCTGGTTTGTGTACATACATGTGTAAGTTAACATGAAAATACCAAGTACAATTGTGAGTCATGGAATGTAAGATTTGTTTAAATCACATTCATCTTCCTGAACTTCTGTCTTGCCTCAAGATTCATGGTCAGCCAACTTCAGTCCTTTTCTTTGCAACATTCTTTTGGATATATGTAGATTTTTTTAAATTAATGGCTGTGAATATATTATTATTACAGACAGACACAATTCATCTTATGCAAAAAAGGCCAAATTCAATAAATATGACATCAACTCAACTGTTACTGTGTAACTATTGAGAATAATAATGAATGGAAAGTAGTCTTCAAATCTTACTATACTTCAGTTAGAACTGGGTTCAAGTTCTAGCTCAGACACCTGTTGCTTGTGGGATTTGAGGAAAGTTGCTTATTTTTTCTAACTTTTAGTGTCCTCATGAAATCATGACAATATTTACCTCACATTGCTGTGATAAACATTAAAATAAGTCCATGAATAAAACCCTAGCATGATACTTAGCAAAGAGAAAGTGTTTATTAATTGTTAACTCTTTTTATTTTTAAAACTATAAATTTTAACTCAAAGTTCCAATCAGGCTAATTTTTTTGGCAGTAAAATACAGAAAATAACTCTGTTTTATTCAAAGGAAAACTATTTAGAAGTTCGAACTAATTATTATTAGTACATTTTGTTTTGGATTTATACAAAGATCTATTTTACAAGACTCTGATATGATAGCCCACAGGAAGATAAACTTTATAGTGAAACACAGCTTTGTTAGCTTTCATTCTAATTTAAAGAATAATTTAAAGAAATAAAAAATAAAAATAATATAGACCAGGAACACACTCACTAGTAATTATCAGAAACAGATTGCGATTCTTACATGTTCTTTTAAAATAGTAATAGCAATATATCTGAGTTTTAGATGTTCAAAATCAAGGATGATCATATTTTCTAACTGTGGTTTGTACTATACCTACTGAAAACCTGTACTATACCTACTGGAATAAGAAAATGCTGCTAAACATATTCTAATAATCTTATAAACTATGTGGAATGTTGTATCCTGGGAAAGTAGAAAACTTCTCATGAGAATGTTTGAAATGTCACTGCGGTTCAGTTTAGCTCAGAGTGCAGGTGGCTCTACAAAGCGTTTGCTACAGTCTTTGTGTTTATACAGTTGTTGCTTCCAGGATGGTGTTGACTGGTTAGGCAACTAATAAAACAAGCAGCCCTGCTTTCATCTATGTGCATTATGGGGCTTCTAAAAGATATAAAAGTGGTTTTAATTAGGACATGTTCTCTTCACTTATTTTACTTCTTAATTCTTTTCTCTTGACCATTCCAACTCACATCCTTCTCCTATTTCAGAATCTCTCCCCCTGCTCATGATTCCAAACTCCAAATATGTTAGAAGACAAATAATCCTGAGAAAGACATTCTTCCTGGATCCTAAAGACAGAAACGCTTAACAGCAGAAAAATCAAAAGGTTTTATTATCCCTATGTCATCAATTTCTATTCAGAGTTACCTATTTTATCTATAATCTAAAGCTATATGTATCAGACTTTCTTAATTGAAAATAAACTAAAATTTAGAATGGAATTTATGAAAAATAATATATTTTAAAATTCATGACAGCTTGAATACATGAAAGCACACTGCATTAATCACTGTATGTATATATATTTATATATATATAATATAAATATATATGCATATACATATGACAGAACTTTTAAATTTATGATAAATTTGTATTTTTAGAATATTTTTTCTCTATACTTTATATCAGTGGTCCCCAACTTTTGGGGCACCAGGCACTGGTGTTCCTATGAGAATCTAATGCCTGATGATCTGAGGTGGAGCTGATGCTGGTGCTGGGGAATGGCTGCAAATACATTCACTCACTTTCCTGCTGCTCACCTGCTGCTGCATGGCCTGGTTCCTAATAGGCCACAGACCTGTACCAGTACATGGCCCCAGGGATTGGGGACCCTGCTCTGTATAAACTCTCTTAATTTCTATTTCTACTTTTTCCCTCACATCTTTATAGTACTGCTTTATGTCTCTATTTTCTATCTCCTTTCAAACTATCTAAATATATCTCTGGTTTTATAATGAATGTCCAAGAAAAATTAAACACTATTCAAATTGTAATTCAAAGGCTAGAAAAAGAACTTCTTGTCAGATAGGATAAAAAGGAATTTGTTTCTCCAAGAAAACTTTTAAAAAATCAAAAAAGTGGCAAATATTAAAAACCCATAGAACATATTTCTATGTTCTAGAATTATGAAATATTAGTATTGAGAGAATTTTTAATAATGTAATTTAACCAATTTGAATAACTATTTCTACAAAGAAATTATATATGATCAAATTTCTGGAAAGAGAAGGTAATAGAATATTCCTCCGTGCTTCTCCCCATGTGGTCCCTGGCCTTAAAGAATTAGCATCATTTGGGAACTGGTTAGAAGTATAAATTCTCAGGTGCTACTCCAGACCTGCTACCTTAAAAACCCTGGGGATAAGGCACAGCAATTTGTGTTTCAATAGCTCTCCATGTGATTTAGATATACTCTAATTTGAGAAAGCACTAGTAAACTGGTTAATGGTGTTTACTCTGTGGCCAGGCTGACAGTTCAAATCTCAAATCTGCTACCAATTGGCTGAGTGAGTTTCATCAAATAACTCTAACACACGGTTCTTCTGTTTCCCTCTGGCAACATGGGTTAAAAATAGTACTATCTCATAGTATTGTAGTGAAGATTAAATGAATTAATATGTGGAGAGCATCTAGGCCATTTTGGAATACAGAGACAATAGTTGATAAATATTATCAATTCTTTATTCAAAGCTGAGTTTTATTGAAAGTAAGTTATTTGATCACAGTGATACAGCTAGTGTCACTTAAGAAATAAAACCCCAGTTTTCTATTCTGATACATACTATTTATTTCACAGCTAGGAATTGTTGAAAATCACCACATCTTTTCCAAATGACCAAGTAATAGACT
Organism: Macroglossus sobrinus; assembly: GCA_004027375.1. Classification (NCBI taxonomy): domain Eukaryota; kingdom Metazoa; phylum Chordata; class Mammalia; order Chiroptera; family Pteropodidae; genus Macroglossus; species Macroglossus sobrinus. The sequence goes on from PVKZ01002390.1 coordinate 126,720, forward strand.
AACTACAAACGTATACAGTATTTTTATAATATAGATATATATCTTGGCCTCAATCTTTATTTCACATTTTTAATGGTATGCACTGAAAAGGCTATCAGCAAACTTTCAACAAAATGATTAAGAAATAGTAAGCCTTTCATCTTAAGATAGTGATAATCATAAATTAGCATTATTTCATAATCAGTCTACTGAGCCTGTGCCAAAAATTATAGAAAGGTTAATGGAAAGAAAATAATAAGAGTAATATGGACTCTAATAGCTAATGGAAACCTGTATCTTCTAAGTTACATCAATGTGAAGGGAGTTAAGTGCCCCTAACAGAGTATGCTATCAAATTTCAGGAAAGAAAGAAATGAAACAATTAAAATAAGCATGCATTAATATAATACTTGTTGGGAGCCATTTCTGCTGCCTGTCTTGCAGACAGGGTAAAAGTTGCCTGCAAGCTAGAAGTTTGCAGGGCAGGTGGGCTCTAAGCAGAAGGAGGAAGTTTGGCTTAATGTAAAGAGTTAAACGTTCCTTGCCCCAGGGAATGGGAGAACAGGATGAAAGAGGTTGTGAGAGAATGTATGTAAATATCAGCAATTGTTAGAATATCTGTGGGTTTTGCTTCCCATGCATTTCCAAGGGTATATATATGCTGTGCTTAATAAACTCGGGGCACAGTATTTACTGTTAGCCCTCCCGAATCTATCTTTTGTCTCTCTTTGTCTCTCTTTTTCTTTCTTTTCTCAATCCTCACTCCCCCTCTCAAGAACTGTTTTATATTAGCCAGCAGGCTCCGGCAAATACTAGCTACTTTAACAAATAAATGTAAAATGGTACAATAGCTCAAACACATTAGGAAGCATATTTCCAGTTTTTATAATCATCCACTGCAAGAGCCTGGTCCTTGGGCTGATTTTCTTGGCAACAAAGGCTGCTTCTATATTGTGGCTCCAGTATCTCCGAAGGCGTTGTTGTAATCTTCACCCTGTTGGAAAAAGTGGAAAAGAGCATGGAGTGGGCACATCTACTTCTTAAATGCCTTACCTTAGAAATGGCACACCACTATCCTGCAATATGGCCTCCATCAAAACTCAGTCAACCAGCCACACCTAATGCAGGAAGACTGGGGAAGGTGGGTCAGCTGTCACTCACTATACCCGCCACACTATATTCACTTATCTGATGACCGTTGTACTCTCAGATAGGACATACGTAAATGATAAATTTAGATATGATCACTTGAATATTTTGTTCCTTATTTATTGAGGTAAATCAGAATATTATGCTTAAAAGTCTTCAGTAAAATGAGAAAAAAAGCTGTCTAGTACCTCATAGGAATATTGTGAGGATTAACTGAAAATGCAGATATTTTAGCCTCAGATCTGCATAGTAAGGGGTTAACAAATTTTATACACATACATCCCTAAAAGGAAAAAAGTACTGGAGGTAGAAAAAGGAAATGGGAGTAAAGCAAATAGTGTTCAAGTTCAATTTAAATCAGGAAGAATTTAGGAGATTTTAATATTTATTAGAATTTTTTTAAATCACTTTATTTTAATTATGAACTCTTTCAGTTTTTCTTTCTTAAATTACTTGGTATCATTAAAGCGTATTAGCATTTTAATTAGGGAAAATTCCACTTCAATTTGGTACAAAGTTTTAATTTCTATAGTTTAGAAGTTATATATGGCTGCAGAATCCAAGAGTCCATGACCAAAAGGCTTATATCCTAAAGAGTGCTTGTTTCTATATTTCCAAATGGGAATAGGCTCAGGGTGCACTAGCACAGATATCAGTACCAGAACCAAATTACTTTCATGAGAAAGCTGTTTTTAAAAAGCTGTTATGCTATTCATAAACTAGTTACTTTCTTTCTTTAATAATTTATTTTTCTTCCAAAGCAAAATTTTCAGTTAAAAGGCACTTTTCCAAACAGATATGTGAATTTTAATATTAACTCTTTATTAATTAGAAGAGAATAAACAGAACATTTGGTCATCATATTGAGAATACGCTACTTTGCCTGTGCCAGTCATTGAACATCTCGGTGACAGAGTGGACATGAAATTCTCTTCCAGCATCTATGTTGATGCTCACGACCAGATAATCTTCATTCTGACTCTCAGGATCAGATGTCTTGATCTTTGTACCAGAAATTCTATTAGCATTTGATATTAAATTATTAAAATATTCTTAGCAAAGCCAATACAATAGTAAATATTGTCATCATGAATCAATGGGAAAGAAAATTTAAAAGAATGTCTGACACAGCTAGAAAGTTTAAATTCATAAAATAAATAAAAAATTTGATTTTAGAAGAAATCTTTGTTTAGGAAATCTTGAGGGTTTATTATTTATTCATCTTAAAATTATGCCTGAAGCATCAAGAAAACATTCTCAAGAGAAAATAGGAAACTGGTAATGTTTGAACTAAAAGAACTAGTCTAGAATACATGACTTCTTTTGCCATACTGATTGCTCAGTATATTTCCATATAGAACTCATTCTCTAACACATTCGGGATATGAGAACATCACAGAGTAAAGCATGATGCAAAGCTTTGCATAATGAATGACAGGAGAAGGCCAGGGAGGAGAAGGCTCAATTCCCTCTGCATAAGCATCAGATTAGATACACAGCTTCACCTTGATCCTCACCTTCTCCCTAGGGCTATAGGGATACTCAGCATCGGCAAGAAAATATTCAAAGTTATGCTATCCATGAGACTTCAAAGTGGTCAAATAAACAGAGCCTTTGAGGAGTTATATACAGGGCAAAAACAGAAAGCCACTCTAACTTTGATTTTGAATTCTTTAAAGGCCACACACACACACACACTCATCCAAGACATTTCTATCCTTTGCTAACATTTGCTAACCATACTGCTAAGTGGTCTTCATAGTAACTAAACTCTTTTAGGACATCAGGCCAATATTTTGTTAAGCTATAATAATTATTATAAAAGTAACTAAGATAGTAGTTGCTTCTTAAATGTTAATTCCCACCTCTCTTTTCAGAAATATTATAAAGAAAACTTAAAACTGATCTTCAAGTCTATGATCCTAACAAATGAAATTCTTATTATAAAACTAGATTTTATGACAGGTGCTTGTGTGGGAAGTGTGGTTTGGGAACCACATAAATTTTTATCTGCTTATGCACAAAGATTTTATCTTAAACCAGTGCTTTGTGAATTACTATAGTGAAGGACCAGGGGTTTCCCCTGCCAACTCCTACCAGAGAAACACTTTTGTCGAAAACTAAGTCATGTGCTTGCCTATCCTGGTACTCTCAATTTCTGTACTTATTTCCTCATAGAAGAGGAACAAACAATTCAAGAACAAGGCACTGGTCCCCACACCATGTGAGATTAGCACTTTTTTAAATCCTTGTAGCTATGTCAGTTTAAGGACACTTAATGAGGGAATTAGTAGTGCCTGGACTTGTAATTATTCTTAATTACATTAATTGTCAGCAGAAAGTAAACGTAGTGTCTGTGCTATTTTAAGTAACAGTGTTTGCAATTTTATGAACAATAAAGTGGAGTCCATGAGAAGGCTGGGAAGGAACTCATTTTTAAAAATCTTAGATGTCAGTTCTAATCAGAAGTGACCCTCTCATGGCTATTTTCAAGCAGCTAACTCAATACCCTGCCAATCCTGGAGATTTTCTTGACCAGAGACAGCTATAGCTTTCAGAGTTCAAAAAATCAATAACCATTTTCTAAAGGGCAAGTGGGTGGGGGATTGAAGACGTGTACATTTTGATTCAAATAGCATTAAAATATAAATATTTTTTTCTTTAATAATAACTAACATTCTTTGAGTACATATTGTACACCAGGTTTCTTTTGCACGTGTTCTCTACCTTTAACGTAACTTCAAAACTATTATTCTTATTTTGCATTTATTAACAGAAAACTACAGTAATGGAATCTTATTCTAATTATACTTCTTTACAAACCTATACACACAGAGACACACACCCATGCCTAGGATAGAAACAGGCTACTCGGCCTTTTGTCTCTTTGCTAGAATGAATGCAACAATAATGCAGTGATTAAAATACATATCATAAGATACTCACTTTTTACCTTTAAACCAAAATCAGCATAAGGAGGAGAAAGATAAAAAAAAAATAATGTTTAAGAATAAAAAGTAATTTATACCACCTACAGAGAATTCTTTAATTTTTAATAATAACTAATTCTAGACCCAGATTTCACAGGATCAGCATTTCCTGTGTCTTTTCTATTCATTATGCCTTAATTGACAAATATATGTCTAAACGTAAGACTAGAAATTTTGGCTTTCTAAATAGCTCATTTACTTTGGGAAAATATAATGTGCCAGAATCTTTGTTTCTGAATAGTCATATTAAAACATTCAATATAAAATACTTATTTTGTGTAGTCGTAAAGTGGCCTCTACTATTATAAAAGGAGCATATTTATTTCATTTTATTTTGAGCTTATTTAGCTTACTTACTGTTGGGAGCCATTCTTGCCAAATGCCCTATAGCTGAAGGCCCTACAGACCAGATTAAAGTTGCCTGCAAGCTAGAAGTTTGCAGAGCAGGTGGTGTCCGTGCAGATGGAGGAAGTTTGGCTTAATGGATAGTCTGTGCAGATGGAGGAAGTTTGGCTTAATGGAAAACAGGTGAGAGAAGTTATGTAAATGTCAAGCAATTGTTTATAGGTGTGTGGGTTTTGTTTTTCATGCATTGTCAAGGGTATAAATATGCAGTGTTAAATAAATTCAGCGCCACAGTATTCACTATGAGCCCTCTCGATTCTATCTTTTGTCTCTCTCTCTATCTCTTTTTCTCTCTTTCTCAATCCTCACTCCCCCTCTTGGGAACTGTTCAATCTTAGCCGGTGGGCTCTGGCAACTTACATTTGGTTGAAGTATATTTATGCTGTTCTGTTTACTATACAAAGCCAATCCATCTGTACACTAAGCATGTTGAAATAGACAATCAAATTTCTTTATGAAAATCAGAATCTGTAACACTAAACTATCAAAATAAGAAAACTTGCAAAGTTTTTATGGATCAGTGATTGCTTGGAGATGGATGTTGAGGAGGGATGTGAGGGAAAGGTTATAAAGAAATATAAGAACACTTCATGGGGTGATGGGTTTGTTCATTATCTTGATTTTGCTTATAGCTTTATATGTAAAAACACCAAATTGTGTACATTAAATATGTGCATTTTATTAAGTGTCAGTTATGAGTCAAAAACTATAAAAGAAAGAAAAAATAGAAAGAAGGAGAGAAAGAAGGGAGGGAAGAAAGGAAAGAGAGAAAAAAAAAACTTTTAAAACTTTTCTAAAGGGCAATCAGGTCCGAATTAGATTAGGAATGAAAATAAAAGGCCAAATTGCAGGCTCAATGTAGTTTGAGACTTAGAGATGACCATTTGCATGGTGGAGAAACAAGTTGGGCTGATAGCAGAAGTAATCTCTGCCTTTCTTTTAAGTAAAGTAAAATAGAAATTAGTATTAATGATCCCTACATATTATAATGAATTGGAGTGAAACTGATGATTTGCTTAAGTTCTGTTCACCAAGTTCATTAACTTAATGTAATATACAGTGAAAGGAATCTTATCAATAATAATTATAATTAAAATGTAAATGTTCAGTATATTCATCTCACCCTCAACTCTCAGTATCTAAAACATGCTTCATGGTATAATTCAGCTTCTGGCAATATTATGTGATATAATCCTTGTACGATATTAAATGTGGCCTGTTATTATTTGGAGGCTATTATCTGTACTGATCATAAATTATAGGTAATAAAATTTTTTCTTCCTCAATTCTTAATTTCTTCCACATGCTTTCATCTATTTCAGCCAAATAAGACACAAAACAGACAGGAAAACAGAAAACTAATGAAAATAAAATTTTAAGTAAGTGAAAATACAACCATTATCCAAAGAGCAAAGAATAAATCTGAAACATTCTAAAATAACCTTGTTTTATTTAATTTTTAACAAGATGTTATATCTGTTAAAATGATGTTTTTGTTTGTTTGTTTTACTTTTATCAGCTTACTTCTGCTTTGACATCCCTGTTTAACTGCAAGAACAATTTCTGGTAAATAGAATCAGTAATATAAAGTTTGCTTGGCCAAGCCAAGTCCTCTGGCTGTAATGTCCTCTTCACTCTATGTATGTTGTAAACAGTCATTGTCTCCTATGTTAGGGAAATTATAGAAACAAAACTTTAAGTAAAATTTATACTTACATGAATCTAAATTATTTCTAAGTATTTTGTTTAAAAACATATTAAATCCAAAGTCTATTTATTTGAGTTACTAACATCTTTTCAACTGGGGATGTTAAGATGAATAAGAAATAGACCCATACATTTGACTGGTTGTCAAAGTAATATATACTTCCATAGTACATGGCCAATAACAAGTGTCATTGTTCCCCAAAAGCTTCCTAATAACCCCAGCTGCCAAGGTGCTGGAATACCCTGTCATTCCTCAGGATCCAGCAACTGAAGGGTTATGGGCAGCACAGAACTGTTACAATCTCTCACTTCTGCATTTGGCCAGTTGTTAAATATTTTTAATATCAACCTTGACATGATGTCAATTGATTTCTTAAAAGCACTCTGGGAGCCCAGAGGATAGTGATCAATTCTGACCCTGGACATGTAGGTAGTCTATAGAAAGCAGTTCAAATGTGAATTGAGTCCGAAGTAACCAAAATAAACCTTTCTTCTTCTATCAGGTCTTTTCTTCTTTGATGTTTCTAATTGAATTTATATAAAGAAATAAAGCTCTTTGTTGGCTTGAGTTTGCTTGTGTATTTTTTTGTAAGAATTATGCACCGAGTAAGAGAAAAGAGGCTCTGATCAAAAGTAGGAAGCCTCTTCTACAGACCGTGTATGGTTTTGGCCTTAAAATCTGAAGCCAGCAGCTTTAGTTGTGTAGGAAACTTTTGTTTACTTCCTGGTCCTCAGGTCTCTTCTGGATGATTGAGATTGGAGAACTGGGAACTTCCTTGTAGTGGATAATAAAGGCCTTCAGAAAATATTGGCAAGTAAAATGACCATTAAAAGCAATTTTTGAAATACGAGCCTTATGAACTCAGAATATATTTGATAGCTTTTTTTTATTATTGTACTTATATTTAGAAATGTTAATGGAAAGAAAATGTGTTATCCAGTATTTTCATTAAACCCATATCCACCCAAAGAAATTTTGTTGCTATTGTTTTCACCCTTTACATATATCCTGGAATATGAAAATAATAACTTCAGAGAAAAAATAACAAGACAAAAACTCTAGGCATAGTACTTAAAAGGTTCTGTAGAGCAAGGAAGTCCAGTTTTTTTTTAATAAGCCATATTTTTACACAATATTAAATGAGAAATCTTCAATGATAGTTGCTTAAAATGTCTACAATTATATGGGATGCATAAGAGCCACCCCCTATTGTTTTCCATTCAAATGAATGGGAAGCACATGGATAAATTACCACCTGCAGTGCATGATAGCGGACATAGTAAGCAGCTGTCACTATAGCCCTGTAATTATGCAAGTATACTTCCACTATTATGCAATTAGAAAGACCTATCTTTCTTTCTTCCAGTAGGTAATGTTTTGTTGGCATCAACAGCAACGAACTATCTCCACTTGTTCAATTACTTGTATCTAAGTTGAGTATAACCAATACATTATTGGTAGCTTATTTTTTCTATATAATATGTTGGGCTCTCTGAGAAATTTCTATCATGATAAGAAAGCTTATCTTATTTCGGTTACATTTTAGTAAATAATTTTTTTAAGTTTTTCTATCTTCTCCCCAGTGATCAAACATTAAGCCTATCAAGGAAGTGGGGAGGATCAAACATTCTAGAAAATCTTTCAGTATTATAAACTACTGGACAGAAGTAAAAACTAAAGCATAGTTATGAAATTTTTTATGTTACTTTTATGATTTAGAGAATAAATTTCAAAAATCTAGAGATTAATGAACCTTTAAAAGTTGAAACATTTAAGATTACTAAGGAATAGAGATTTAATTGAAATAGAATATCAACAACTAAATTATGACTAACAAAAATATAAACATCACACTTTGTAAAAGTTCATGGATATCAGAAAGTACCTGACTAAATAAAAGAATGCTTTCACTTGAATCAGAGCTAGTATGTGATAGTTACACATAGTGACTGAGCCATGCGTGAATTTATGTGTCTCTTTTATGAGAGGAGCAAAGTTGTGTGGTCGATCAGAGAGAGCTAATCATGTAAAGCTGTAACACTTGCATGTATCTTAATCACTGTCAATTTATTTCTAGTTTAGAGCCAGAAATATATATAATAATTCCTAATCTCACTAATTATGCACTAGCATTTAAATAAAGACTAAATAGAAAGTCACATGATAAACTAAGAAGAATCATTTTTCAATCCTGACAACCAGGTTACCGAGGATCTGAATTTAGCATATTATTAGGAAACACTGAATTTCAAAACAAGTTCAATATCACATAAAACTAATAAAACTTGTTTTTATCATTTAACACAATTAATTAATAATAAGGCTGTTTTTTGATATTTTCTGTATTTTCCTAACTCTACTCCTTGTGCTTCTTAAGTCAAATCAGGACCATGTATCCTGCAATGTGTCATAGATTTGACATTCTCTATCTCCACTGCTGCTGCCAAAGCTCCAGCTTTTAAATGTCTCCTGTCTCTGTATGCATAAGAAATTTTTATTTTTAAAGTAGCAGAAAATCTAACTTAAACAGGCTTGAGCCAAAAAGGTCTCTACTGCCTGGTTTTCAGAGTCCATGTCTCTCTACTTCCTTGCTCTGCATTCCAATGTCAACTTCATTTCCAAGAGAAGTTTCTCTAAGGTGATAATATGGACCCCACCAGCTCTAGGCTTCTAACCAAAAGCTTCGAGTCCATCGAAAAAGAACTATCATTTCTCAGCAGTTTGAACTAAAGTTCTGTGCCTCACTTTCATTGGTTGAAATTGGGTCATGTAACTATTCTTAAAAAGATTGGCATATAGTGTTCTGATTGGTCAGGCCTGAATCACTGCTTTCTTTCAGAGTTGCCATGCAGTCAAGACCACCAGAAGCCATGGGCTCAGCATAAATAAGTGATAAGTTTTTCTAGTGCAGCACTGTCTAATAGAGATCTTATGTGAGCTACATATATAACTTTTAATGTCCTAGTAGCCACATTTTAAAAAGTAAAAAGAAATCAGTGAAGTTAATTATTAATTATAGCATATATTATAATATACTTTCCCCCAATATATCCAGAATATTGTCATTTCAACATGTTATTAAAATAAAATGTTATTAATAAAATATTTTGCATTCTTTTTAACATGGAGCATGTTTTCAAAATCCAGTGCATCTTTTACACTTTCAACATAAATCAATTCAATTAAAAACTTAGTTCCTCAACTGTACTAGCCTCATTTTAAGTGCCCAGTGCTGTATGTGGTTATTGGCCATCACACTGGGCAGCATAGCTTAGGAGCCTAGAGGGCACCTAAAATGTAATGTTAGCAGAAGAAAAATTAATGTAATTGGCTGACAAAACAATAGATACATACTACAGCTTCCTAAATGGTTTCCTTGTTTTCTGTCTTTCCACTTTCTTGTCCTATTAATACTATTAATAAGCAGACTAACAATATGATCAGGAAGTTAAACAGTATAGATAATTTAAATACATTATTTTTGTGTCTAATTCTACCCTTGGAATTTACTATCTCATTAATTCTTCATTACTGTGCTGCCACATATTGCTTAGTCATCCCTCTAGTGATTTCAGTGACTAGGATTTGCTATTTTGATATTTAATAAGCAGGGACCAAGAATGATAAATCTTCTGTAATGGATAGGAAAACCTTTCACAAGAAGACTTGCTTTAAATAAAATGCCAATAGTGGTCCCAGGTAAAAAGCACCCATTGGTCTACTAGTAACAAGCTGTATGGGGGGAAAAATGAATCCTGATTTGTAGAATTTGCTGATTTCCATGGTGTAACTATTACCACCATGACTAATTTAGAGTTACCAACATAATTTTTTTTAAAAAAAGGATATAAAATTTTTGTTCTCTGTGCATGTAATGCCTAGAAATATGCAAAAAAGATATCATAATTATCTTTAGTTGAATCCTTAAACATTCAGTATATACAACAAATTTTCAATAATTTTATCTATATTGGATAAAGGGGACTGAAATTGGAAAAGCAAATTAAAAGTTGACTTTACATAATTAATATTTTAATATTTATAGCAAAAAAGAGAATGTAGTAATGTAATAATTGTGTGTGTGTGTGTGTGTGTATATATATGTGTGTGCGTATACATTATATAATTTCAATACAACTTAAAAAAAGCATTGACAACTGTTATATTACTTAGAACAAAGACAGAAATTATGGTCTTAGACAGAAGTTGTTTTATCTTGTTTCCTTATACCTTTGAGATAAAATGTAAAAGTTATGCTTCCTATTGAAAATGCATATATTCTTTTATCCAAAATTTACAATTATAAATTTAAATATTTAATCTACTAAATCTTGTTTCACTCTGCATTCAGTTTAAAACTTAAGAAACATGAAAACTTTGAAAAGATAAAATACTCAAATGCTGTTTTAAAAAAACATCTTAATTCAGAAAATCACTAACTTGGAAAATATTTTTGTTTTAACAATTTACATCTTAGTTGTCTAAATATTTCAAACTTTTATAATGCTAAGAAAATAGTTTCATAATTTTCTGTCTTAAAGTTTAACTTTTAAAAATGTTTACATTCATGGTAATACATAATGAAAACAAAACTGATTAAAAAACATTTTTAAATGGCCATTTTTTAGTTTAACGAGGAAGCATTTATGTTTTAAAACTATTATGTGGAGATTAAATATAAATTGGTTTGGACTTTATATCAATTTAGAAATGTGTGCATACATTGAAATAGTGATAAACTGGTCAAATATTTTCTCTTAAGAAATCATATCCTGGCCGAAATACCTGAGTCGGGAGAGCGTTAGACTGAAAAATTTATATCCCTCCAGTATATATAATGTGGCTCGTATTCATTGCCAGTACTGTTTAAACACACAACTATGCTTTTGAATTTAGAGAAGTATTGTTATCAAAAATAAAACCCAGAGTTTTCACCATAGACTAAAACACCTGTCTTCATAGAGAAAACCAAAATATGACATCATAATGCCCCCTAATGTTTAAAATGGGGTATGCATCAGGAATTGTTCCCAAATTATATACTAATAAATGGACATTTTGGTAACTTGTGGTGACCTTCAGAGAAGCTACAAACATTAAGAAAAAGTCATCTGGACTCTTAAGGAAGAATTTCCAAATAGTTTAAGGTTTGTAATTTGAATAAAAAGGAAAATTCTAAGAGCTCCAGTAGATACAGATTAAAATCTCATTGTGTGGCAATAACAATAAACTTATTTTCATGTATATTTTAATTTTAAATTTAATATGCTTAAATTTTTATTTTATTAAAATAAATATCACAATAGGCATAATATCTGACCCCAAATACTCAAGCATCGTATAAAAATAGCCTCCTCCCCCGCAAAAGGCTCTCCCTGAGAAAAAGAGGAAAGAGGAAGGTGTGATAGATAAACTGGCCACAAGATGGCAACATTTTACCATATAAATGCAAATAAGACAGCATTTGAGAGTGAAAATCCCCTTGATTTAAAGAAAGTGTTTAAAATGTAGAATATATAAAGGCCTACTTTCTTTAGAGTAGTTTATTACTTTTATAGTACTACTTTGCTTTCTATATAGTAAAGTTAATATTATCTAAAATTCTACCTCATATATCCATAGTAGTAGTTTAGTATGGAGATACTAATTTTATTAGTATCAGTGTGTCAGCTCTCATATATAATCTGGTTTATATACAATATATTTTATTTCAACTTTTTTGATATTCCACTAAATTTAAAATTCAATGTGTGAGAAATTTGGGTATTTTTTTTTTTCACCTCAAAACAGTTATATATTATTGAAGACTGTTTTAGATCAGTGTTATCTGCCTAATCTATTTCAAATCTATGCCTCAGTTCAACTGGTTCCAAACCCCTGACTGGTGGGAGAATCCTACAGAATCTTTCTGGACTCCACAGCTGTTCCTTGTATCCAAACTGCAAATAGCCCTAGAGTTGGAGAGTATCTGATTATGATTTAGTGGAAACACCTGGAGTTAGGAAATAAGACATTCCACATCTCCTGACAGCTGGGCCTAAAGTAGTTTTCTAAGAGAATCTTCAGTTGCCTTTGATAGTATTGACAATTACATAATAAGATCCATGATGTTTAAAAGAACCAAGAAATAATATTTGACTAAATACTGTGATAAAAATAAAAGCAAGTGATATTCTTTTCTACAAAGTTTATATGCAGTGGAAATTAAACAACCGATATTCTGAAGTCTTCTAATCCATAAACTCATCATTTATGCACTGATATATGATATGATAATGAGTGATAACTTTGCTATTCATTAGCATGTAGACCAGATCAAAGATGCAATACTCAGAAATAAACTAGCATCTTTGTACAGTAAGTCCTCACTTAATGACATTTATAGGTTCTTGGAAATTATGACTTTAAGAGAAATGAGACATAACAAAATCAATTTTACCATAGGCTAATTGATAAAAACAAGAATTAAGTTCCTAAGTCATATTTCTGATCACATAAATGTCACCAAACTTCTAAATAAAGACTCAAAACACTTCTATTATTAAACATTAAAATAAATATGAGCTGTACATACATTTAAGAAAGATAAATAAAAATAAGGAATAGAATTTTTTTCCAAGCCACTTATTTTATTCCAGTTCAGAGTCACTGGTGGCAGTAACTCCTCCCACTCCCTCTGCCACTTCAGACAGGATGCTCTACCATAGCAGGGCACACACAACACACACACACACACACACACACACACACACACACACACACACACACACTCGCTCAGACTGGGGCAACTGAGAAAAATCAACTTTAACATACACATGTCTGAGGCATGGGAGAAAATCAGAGCACCAGAGAAAACCCAGATAGACATAGGAGAATGTGCAAACTTCACATAAACAGTGAGCCCAGCCATAGTTAACTTTTTTTTCTCCTCAACATAACAAAATGACATTGAAATAACATTATTCTAGGACCTGATATATTATTAGGTAGTCAGAGAGTAAAGCCTAACCCTCTCACACATAGATCACTAGAAAGTCAGGAAAGAAAAATAATGTCATTTTACAAACTCAACACTGATACTGGAAGAGTAAGCCAACTACCACATTCCAAAAATGGACCATTAGAAACATGAGGTTGAAAACAATGAGTGTAAAAAAAGTATATAATTGAAACTAAATTATAATTTGCATAACAAGTTAATAATAGTTCAAGAGGATGATAGTAATGCATTCCAAAGAAATCATTAGACAAAATAGTGATTTGTCACTTAACAAGTAACTTAGGTTATGTGAATATCATAGTCAAATATATATAAATATATATGCATATATTTATAATATATAAAGACACATATATATTTAAAATTACAGAACAAAGATGAAAGAAGACATAAATTATTTATAAAAATTTTTGTACTCTGAAGCTACATGTACTCAAGATCCCAAAATATGTACTCTCAGAAAAACTGATAGAACAGAGTACCATAGTTCAAATATAATAGAGGATATACATATATATCTGTGAAATAATAACCTATTTTATGATTGCCATTGATGTTGTGAAGTATTCCTAAAAAGAAATTATTTCACAGAAGATTTTATATTAGTAATTTTCTTTTAATTTATAGGCAACCAAAAATTTTAGGTGCTTGGCTGGTGTTGTTTTATAGATCAGCAACCTGAAGATAACAATGACCCTAATCTACATGCAGGACAAATAATAAGTGAAGAAGCAAACATTAAGTTTTGTGCTGCTGACCTGTTGTAGGGAGAAGATAGGAAAAGAACCATAAAAATTTTGTACAGGGAAATTTTGTTCATTGACTATAAACATTGGTATCCTCATCATTTACTAGTATTATGTGTATTTCCACATAATTATACTTGTAGAACTAATTATTTGCATTTTATATTATTTGTATTTTATAAAAATAAATTTATCATTTATCTTAAGTATTATTTTATAAAATTTCTCTAAAATCTCAAAATATTAATTTTTTTTGTCTCTACAGCATATGCTTCTCCTCACTACATAGCTCTATAATGAGTGTTTTCCCCTTAGTTTTTAAATAATGGATATTTATAGTCCTTTTCAGTATATTGTATGAAAAGGGCTATATAAATAAAGTATTTATGTTAGTGTAATGAATATTAGCTAACAATTCCATGACAATTATTTCATATTAGAGAATCAAATTTTTACCTTAATTATAGATCTGTTAGGATAATTTTGGCTACATGTTACACAGAAGGCAATTCAGAGTGACCCAGACAAAAGGATATGTATTGGTCTACATAACGGACAGTCCAGGGTTGAATAATCTGTTCTACTGTTGTTAAAGGCCAACTCCATTCTGCCATTGATGGCTTCAACCTAAAGCAGCTTCCAATCTTGTGGTTTTAAGACAGTCTCATCAAAAGACATAGTTCCTTATTCATGACTTGCTCAAGAGAAAGAAAACATCTCTGCCCTAAAAACACAGCAAAATTCTATTCTATTTGACTAATAGATCACTTAGGTTTCATGCCTGTTCCTAAACTAATCACTGACACCAAGAGAATTAATGCAAAGTGCAAAGTGTTGGCTGGCTTATATCTGAGCTCTTGAACACTGAGAAGAGGAGCAGAATTTTCTTGTTATCTTAAACCCTTCAACTGTTTACTCTTGAATGTGATAAATAGCATGGAAGCTACAGCATTTATGAGGGACACACAGATGTTTGAAAGTCAACCACAATCTCGATTGTGCTATCTAACCTAAATTACCTAACATTCATACTCATACTCATCTCAATTCTGAGTCAATATATTTTAATATTCTTTTGTTTAGAAAAGTACTTTGAAGAATTGTCTTCTCAGTAAAAAGTTACCTTTAATTTCTGAGCATAGTATAGATAAAATGTACCCCTGATCTGATAGATAGGTATGAGAAAAATATTTAACTTTCAAAGTAGCAAATACATTTTATTATACTCTATGCATATATCATGTATTTATTTGTGTCTATCAAGTATTTTTCAAATAATTTAGATGATAAATTAATTATCCTTTCTACTTAAACATTCTCATGCATCATCCTAGACTGTATCAAATAAAGCTAGTCATTAAAAGAGTGTTTGGAAGATAATAAAGAGCCTACTTGGGGTAAACATGAATTTTAAGAGGCATCACATTGTATTTGAGGTCCAGCTGGTGTTTGACATTTGCACATAATGAGCAATGGTCATATAATTTTTAAATTTCTTTTTATTACTCTATTACATGTACTATATCTTCATATAATATTTGCTCATAAATCACTAAAATTACTAACCTAAATATTTACTTATTACACAGTCATAATTACACTTAGAGCAGATTCTTAGACTAATTTTGTTTTTCCAAATTGTTTTAGGTTTATTTCATTATATAAACTTAAGAGTGAGGTGAGGTTAGTGTTTAGCAGTGCACGATAGGGAAAAAAAAACTATACAGATTATTTGAAATAGGAGTAAACCTATACTACAAGTTAGTATACAAGAATTCTCCCACTCTCATTACCTAATCCCCAGTGAAAGTCATCTCCAATTTTTAACCATTTTTTCCTTTTGTAATTTATTGTCTTTTACTTACATGATTTTATATATACTTCTTAACTTTTTGCTTACATTACAGATATTATCCATTTATTTTCCATAATGATTAAATTAAGGATCGGGAATTTTCCATCTCTTTCTATTCTATTGACTCTGAGATGTGTAGGAGCTTCACAAGCAATAAGAAAAATTTCCATGTCATTCTGCTAAAATCTATATTGATCTTTAATTAGTACTTCACAAAGAGAATAAGTGGTTTTATCATCATTTAACCTAAAATACTCCATTAGGTTTTTATTCTTTAAGGTGGCTAAGTAACTCAATAATGGCAGTTTAATAGTTTGTCAAAGGTCTGTGGTCTAGTGTGCTGTGACTATTGTAGAAGTTTGTCCAAAGTCATTCAACCATTTGCCTTTAATAATTGGACTTTTATTTTCAGTTGAAGCTCCAAGACTGACAACACAAGAGGAAAATTCTTCACAATTTGAAAAGCGAAATCAGAGAAGCTATTCTAAACTTGCTAAGTGATGATTCCAAAATAGACATCTTAGTTTATTACCCACACAAAAGTATAGTAAAGGCAATGAGGAGAGTGATTCAAGGATGACTGGGTGAGAACAAAATTTTTTAAAGAATTGCCGAAAGGCCAGGCAATCTCCCAGCTCTATGAAAAAAGGAAAAATATGTTTCCTATCCATCTCAAAAAAAAATGGGAAGAATTAAACCCAACCATTTGTAGAATTTTATCTCGAATTTCTGGAATTCATGAAATGCTGGGCTGATGCCTGAATCTCAATTGGAGATGTGGGAAAGTTAAAAATTCAGCAGGAGACATCTTGAATGATGGATATAGGCGAGTATGTATTCTTTGTTGGCCACATTGACCCAGGAAGATTCCTTAGGTGATAGGATATTAATTGTTTTCAAAAGGATCCAGCAGAAAGCTTTGAATTATTCTAAGATATAGAAGCTACAGGGAAAGTCTAAATCATCGGAAGTATTGACTTTTCTACTCTCCGTGTGGTTATGCCACCAATAAATACACAATTAGATTTATTTATTGTATTTTTAGTTTGATTTTTAGAAATTGAATTTTCAAATTAGTTTTATAGTTATTGAAATATACAGGTAGTTAAAAAGTCATATATACAGAACAAAGTATATTCAGTATAGTCTAATTGCCTTCTTAGCCATTCTGTCTTACTTCTACATTCAGATAGATGATAGATGATAGATAGATAGATAGATAGATAGATAGATAGATAGATAGATAGATATAGATAGATGATAGAGATAGATAGATAGATATAGATAGATAGACGATAGATGATAGATAGATAGATAATGCTCACAGAGAAAGAGAGAGAGAGGGAGGGAGAGAGAGAAACAGCGGAACAGAAAGACAGAGAGAGATAGAGAGATATTTTACAACTACATAGTACTCCAATGTGTGAATATACCATAGTTTATTCAACCAATTTCTGATTGATAGATACTTGATTATTTCCAGTTTTTTTTTTTTCCTGTTACAAATCAAATAGTCACAGGACTTTAGAGGATACTCAAAGAAGGAAGGGAGCTAATTCTTGGATCTAGGCAGAAAGCACAACTTGTAAGGCTTTGAAGGCCTTAGTAATGATTTTTTTACTTTATTCTAAGGGCATCCATAAGCTATTGAAAAGTTTCAAGCAGAACACTGACATAATATAATTTTGGTTTTATCTAGGACTGTGTGAATTGAAGAAGATACTACCCAGAAGGTGACTACTGTATGAATTTCAAAGGCAGTTCCCTGTTAGGAAGATCATTTCTATTTATGAAGTATGTCCTTTGCTTACCCTGAAGCCTACAATTTGAAGTAATTTCCTAGGAGAGCAGGTTGAAATAGCCACTAGAGTTTGCAAGATACTTTTAAATAGATTTTCAAGAATAAAAGCTCAGAATAGATTTTAACATTGTGTTGCCCATATTTATTTAACATATTTAGACTTCATCGAAAATTCCATATAGATTATAAATTATTTAAGAAAAATTAAAAGTTCTGTATGCATGCAAAAGTTGAACTCTGAAACAACCTGTTGACAATAAGAGTCCTGAAGGTCATTTAGTTTTTTGAAATCTATAAAGCTTTTTAAAACAATGTCATTAGCTCTCCTGTGGTGCTACTCATTAGAGCTAATAATGCAATCATGGCTTATGTGGTTAAATAGTCATATTGCTTTTCTTCTCCAGTAGTCTTCCTTTTACACTACATAGTCATCTTTATTACGCAGCTGTATAGGTTCACTTTACAGCATTCAAAGTAAAATTACCTATAAATATAAGTTCTCTGTCTTAGCAAATAGCAGATTTATTCTCATTTAACCAAATTGTAAATTTCATAAAAATTCTAACGTTTTTAAGAGAACACATGTGATGTTTCCAGGCAAAGACTCATTTTTTTTTTATTTAAGTGGCTTAAAGAATAACTACTAAACTGAATTTTTTATTTTATTTTGTTTTTTTTTCTTGTTTGTTTCGCCTTACAAAAAGTGTGTAAATCTCTTTCTCCAAAAATTTTAACAATGGTATTTTATTAATCTATTAAAAAATGAACAACCTTACTGAGATTCCTCATATATGAAGTAAACATTTATACTACTGCTACTACTATTGCTGCTACTATTACTACTAAGAACCTCTTTTAAGCCTTTATCTTGTGCCAGGTGCTGTGTTAAGTCACTGTATTAAGAGTTTTCATAATTGTATTTTTTCCTTAAAACAACTCTGTGATGTATCTATTATTATTACTAATTTAAATGTGTGGAAACAAAGTCTTAAAAAATTAAAGATCTTGCCCAAGAATAGCACAGCCAGTTACGAAAGAAGAATAAAACTGAAGTTTGTCTGACTCTAAAGAGGAAGTTAGAAAGTTAAAGTTAGAAAGTTAAAGTAATTTCCAATACTTAAAAACTGAGATAATTATTTTTAAATATATTTATACTTTCCCTTAAAGATTAGAAGATCAATAACTTTGGGCCAAATCCCCTCATAGCCATAAATTGCTGGAGCTATGTGGTGACATCCTTTGAGATAGAATGTGCTCCTTACCACTCCCACCGGCCTCTGTGACACTGAAGCTGATGAGCATCTTGTGTTCACTGTGGTTTTGTAGTTTTCTAACTCAACTCATTTATTTATTGTCCTTGCCATGCCTCTGTATGCATTTTCAAGTGTGGCTTCTTCTCCAATGTTAGTGCTCCCAGCCAACTTGTTATGCTGCCAGTACTTTCATTCTTCTTTGAAAATGACAATCAAAACTATGCCAATGTCTAAATGGCATCTAGAGCTGAATAAAACAATGCAGGGCAAACAGATTTTTATTGTTGTTTACATGCTCATGAGTACTAGTTAGCAGACATGGCCAGGCTTAAAAATTACTCTTTTTTTCTTTAAGTTCACTCTTCTTGTTTACTGCAGTGTCTTTGCTTGACAGATTGCAAGGGTTCCATTCAAAAAGGGACATCAGGGCCAAAGGGTACAAGCTTGGGCAGTTGTATCTTTGGTTACATTATACAGGTGGCCTTGAAATACACTATATAAGGACAGTCTTCCCCCTGAGTGGAGCTGAAAGGAGTGCACTAGTCCATCTATGTTGTATGAGAAGTGGCCAAATGTAAAAATATGTAAAGATTCCTTGGAAGTAGCTGTTTGACTGAACTTCTGGTCAGGGGAAGACGCAGATCAAAGACAAGAAGGTATGGGATGGAGACATACATCTGGATGTATGGAGTAAACAAATTTGCTTACCATCCTCTGGGGAAAAGATACAAACTCACTTCCCATTATAAAATAACTAGCTTCCCTAAAGTTTGGATTTTCATCTTATAGTTCCACTCACTGCATGTGTATTCCTCTTTACAAACCCTTTTGGGTATTGGGTCTGGGGAAACCAGCACAAAAAAGATGATACTCTGACTGTTGTTGTTGCTGTATGCAATAAAATGTCCATTGTCTCTGATCTAGGAGTCTCATGTTTTCCACCAAAATCTATGGAGCTATGGCTGGCTAACTTAGTTTGCACATAAGGTAAAATCTCAGATCCTTAACAGTTCTCGACAATAATGTGGTACTATTACTTGAAGAAACTAATGAACTACTTAGAGGCATGTTGACTACATTGGCCCTTTTTATACTGGAAAAGACATCAGCTCATTTCTCTTAGAGGTATCAATGCCTATTCTGGGTATGGGTTTGCCATTCTTACCTACATAGTGTCAGTCAGCACCACTATCTGGAGATTTATGGAATTTCTAATCTATAGGCATGAATTTCACATGACCTGACATCAGGCCAGGGGACCTACTTTGCAGTGAAAAAGATATGGAGTGAGCTCAGATTATAGAATCCACTAGTTATATTACATACCAAACTATCCAGAAGTAGCCAACCTCAGAAAGTGGTAGAACAGCTTTTAGAAGTTCACTTCAGCACCAGTTCAGAGGCAATTCTCTGAAAGAATAAGATGACATCATGCGCGTTAAATTAGACCTCAATATGTCATTGTGCCTCCAACAGTAAAATATACAGATTATAAAACACCAAACAGTAGAAGTGAGAGTGACCATCACTCCCAATCTTCACAACTCTGAGCTGTGTAAGGGTAGAGGTCCTGACCTGAAAAGAATGTACTCTTACCAGGGAAATCAGCCAGGATTTCATTTAATTATTATAAGCTACAACTGCCATGAGGGCACTTTGTCCACTAGAACTCCTTGTATCCAGAGACCAGCAGACAAGAATAGAAACTACCATACTAACAGGGATAATTGACTCCAAGTGGCAGGAGAAAGTAGAACTGCTTTTTACACAATGAGGCCAGAGGGGTACAGATGTGGAACCCACGTAATCAACTTAAGCATCTCCTGGAACTCTCTTGCCTCATAAGACAGATAGATGCAGCAACTCAGGCCTAAGAAAAATATGATCATCAAGCATTCAGACCCTCAGGAATGAAGATTTGGGTCGCAACACCAGGTATGTGCTGAGATAATAGCTGAAGGCAAGGGAGATTAGGAATGGATTGCATAGGAAAAAAGGGGTGAGTAACAGTGACAGACAAAATCAAGTGCAGTGATTGGGGCTTTAGTTCATCTCACAAATTTCTCTCCTTTAAATTTCTCATCCAGAAGACAGACTTATGGAAATCATAGAGGGGCTTCTCCCCAAATAAGTGTGGAGAAGTAAATCTGTGCAGAGTAAGTGCTAGACTGAGGCAGCCATAAATATTCACCGTTCAGATCTGTTGCTGAAGAGAAATGTAATTGACTGGTGACCTTAGTTGCTGCAAACATGATTGTGCTGAGGTCACACTGCCAAGAAACAGAACACAGAAGGAACTTCTCCAATGGGTAACTTTGGCTCAAGCACTTCCCATTGGCTTGGCCAAAATTTTCTTTAAATTGCAATGCAAGACCATCCTTTCTTCCCTCCTCAGGAGTCAAAACTGCTTTAGAATCTGAAGATTGTCTCTGCCTCCTCCAACTCCTTCTCACTTATCCATCTCAGATGTTTCCTGCAACATATTTCTTGCATATCCAATCTCACCTTGGTGTCTGCCTCCTAGAGGTCCTAAACTAACATAATGATTTACTATTAATAAGTGCATCATGAATAAAAGACTTTATATTAGTTAAGCCACTACCAGTTGTGTCAACAATGATTTTCATAGGCTTTCAAGGATGTAATCATTATCAGTTCTGTAAATGTATGTCAGAAATAGAAGCTGATACTCTGACTTGCTCTACTACAAAGCAATTCTGTAACTTAGCAGTAACATTTAATTGCTTTTCTTGAGGTCATAGCCAAGATTAAAATTTTTGTGATCAAGAAAAACCAACCTTGATTACT
This sequence comes from Macroglossus sobrinus, assembly GCA_004027375.1. Classification (NCBI taxonomy): domain Eukaryota; kingdom Metazoa; phylum Chordata; class Mammalia; order Chiroptera; family Pteropodidae; genus Macroglossus; species Macroglossus sobrinus. The sequence continues at coordinate 148,414 of PVKZ01002390.1, forward strand.
GTTTTTGAATGCTGAATGATTTGGAAATTACTTTTTGTTGTAGATTTGATAATGTTTTAAAATTAATTTGACCTAAAATTATGAAGCAAAATTATAAATACTAATAACAGTATTTATATGCAAAAATTACCTGCACAAAAATAATTTTGATTACAACTAATATTGTTTGAATCATAAGCAATGTCAAGTTGCTTTATATACTTCCTAGGTTGGCAGAAGTTAAGATAAAAAGAAATATCTTCATTACCCCACAATTTTGCAAGATATATACTTTTCAAACTCAGCTTAAGTTCTAATAGTTCTAAGTTCAAAGAAAGTTTTTATATTTCAAAATTTATTTAACTCTCTAAGTGAGGAGCTTCCACCTAAACTTCAATTGGAAGTGAATGACTGGAAATGTAATGACATGCTAAAAACAAATATGTAGAGAACAATCTAACAATTTTATAAATGCCTTCCATCTGCTCATGGGTTAATACTAGTTTGGAAGTATCTATTTCTGTAAAAAGACATTTTCAATGAAGAAATACATAAAATTTCATTACAGATCAGCATTCACAGGTGAACATCTGCAACTGATTTTGATGACAGGAAACACTAACTTTGAACCACAATGAAGTGAAATATTATTCCTAAAGGAGACTTCCATTCTTCTTATTAGTAGACCCATATTACCAAAAATTATCATCATTTGTTATATTTTAAATTTCATCAAAAATATTGTGGAACCCTGTTTTTTTTTAGTTGTTATGTAATGAGCTTCATAATATTCTCAATTTTGTTTGTTGGCCCACAAAGCCTAAAATATTTATTATTTAACCCTTTACAGTGTAGTTTATCAATATGAAGGATTCAAAAACAAACCATATAGAAAATCTTGATATTTTTTTTGTTTTGGTATTGATTAAAGATACTTCATTTTCCACTGTTATATTTGAGAACAATTCTATGATCCCTTCAAATACAAATACGTTTGCAAAAAGAAAAAAAAAACATATATATATATATATATATATATATATATATATATATATATATATGGAAAAGTTCTCTGACGAGTTTCAAAACAATGCCATTTAGTTTTTACAATCCAGTTTGCTTAATCATATACCACCGGAAGCCATCATTTGTGACTTGACATAAACAAAATTATTTTAAGTCATTCAACGTGCTCCATTATAGTAACTCTCTTAATGTGATATCAGATAGACTATTAATCTAATCTTTTAATTATTAATCTAATCTGTTGCTTAAAATATATTAGCTGTATCTAAGAAAAGTTTTGAAATACAAGGATATACCAGTAATAGTCATCTAAAGTAAAATATATGTTTAAGTAGAACAGAGAGTTATTTACAAATTCTACCTGGCTTGCCTCCTAGATATATATACCCTGTGGCATACCCTGATACTTTCATGTTAGTGAGACAAATATGAGGTATATAGACAACTGTTTAATAACATAATAGATTAAATAAATTTGTACTTATATTAATAATCTTTAAAAAAATACAGTGTTGGAATTCTGATACCAATAATAATAAGACTTGTAAGAAATATGTATTCCCAAATAAATGATGAATATTCATTATTTTACTCTTCTGGATAAAATTTTAAGACTGTTATTAGAAATAGAAAACAAATTAGATTGAGATCGTTAATGCTCTTTTTATTATTTTAAAAGATAAATGCTTTATTAGAATTAAATTCATCTCTAACTTATTCCTTCAGCATGCTAATTAATAAACAGAATCATAGCTTTATTAATTAAAATAAGATACCTCAGAGAATTGAAATTAATTTTAATATCCTAATGAATACCCTTATATCAATAAATCTCCCAGATCTTTTGTTGGCACTATATGAAAGTGGATAAAGGCATTTTTAGCTTGACTTTGGTGACAGTAAGGAGAAATTATCCATCTCAGGCTAATCACATGAGGTAGATTAATGCAATTTTTTATTTAAGATTAATCTCTTAAATGAATATGTTAGAAATTTCGGAAGGTTTTAAACACTATACATCTAAGTTCAAATGTGATCCAGTATAATAGTTACTGAAAGCTATAACCATCTGGCAGATGTTTTCTGGCTCATGTGAAATTAGTTGAGGGGTTCATTTTTGTTTCTATTGAACACATGTCCAGATCACCAAAAATACCACTACAATTTGCCCCTAATTAGCAATTCCAAGCATGCTGTGGCTGCATGGTAATGGAACACGGGCTACTCTCCAAATTGAAAATGAATCTATTCAGAAAGAAATAAAAATGCCCTGGTAAAGTCATCATCAAGAGAGCCTGCATTTTGTGTAGTGTAAATTTAAAAAAAAATTGTTTTTGGCTTGAGATATTCATTTGACATTTTTCTCTGAAACATTCTTCTTTCTCATCAATGATTTTCAGATATAATATACAGCAAAGTGTATATCATTATAGTTCTTAACATCTTGGAGAAAAGTGACCCCTATGAGAATCTCATAAAAGCTACAGAGCCAATCCCATAAAACTAATTTATGTACATATACCAACATTCATATACAATGTCAAAGATTTTACAGAATACTCTTATCCTTGAGGAGGAGCAGAGCTTGCTACCCCAAAATATATCTCTTTGGGATATTTTTTATTTTAAGCTGGTTATTCTTAAAAAGTAAAAGACTCAGGAAAAAAAAAACTTTGGTATTTCTCCTAACTTTCTAAAAGAATTTAGATAAAGGAAAGGAGCTATCATCATAGATAACTATAGTTTAATATGAACTAGGTATAATAGACAAAAAATACCTAGCAAGACCCATTTGATCAAAGTTCTCTCTGTGTCCCATTGTTAAAGTTGGCCCAAAAAACATTTATTTACCAAATATTTGCTTTTCTATCTCTATGTGAATTTCCATCATGCCTTTTGGAACCACACCGAACCATAACCACCATCCCTTTCTTCTTAATTCAAGACGGCATAAAAGCAAGCTTTAACTCTCTCATCTGTCTTGTTCTCAGGTCTCATATACTTAGGGAACCCCTGTATGTAACAAAATTTGTAATAATAGTAAATATGTGATAAATTTGGTCATTTTATCCTATTAATCTGTCTCGTGTTAATTTGATTAGTCCAGCCAGGAAAACTTAAAAGAGTAGGAGAAAAAATTATTTTTTCTACTTCACACCTTAATGCAAAGTGAAAGACCTATAATTATAATCAAGATTTTCCACTGTGATGTGTGGACTAATATCAATAAAGTTTTTTTTTTTCATTGTAATAATAAACCTAATAAAAATACATGGTAAGAATTTCTAAATAAAAAGTTGCAATAAAATTGTCACTTCTTTTATATCCTAGAAGAAGTGGTACAAAAAATTACAGATGTTTTAAGTTGACAGTTTTTTTAATATTTGAGTCTATATTTCTATAAATATATTTATTTGGCCCATACCTTCACCAAAAGTCACCTTTATTTTGTGTGAGTCCTTACATTTTGTTTATAAATATAAAATACATACTTTGAAAGAATGTTCTTGATCTGCTAGAATAATAATGACAGAAGTAGAAAAATGAAATTCAAGAGGGAAAATGAGAATTTTATTTTACTTCAAATGTATTTGGCACTTGGGATAAACCATTTATTTAACAAATCTATATGAGTTAGAAAGAAACATAAATGGATAGAAAATTTCTTATCATTTTGTATGAGAGATGTATATGAGGAAACAGACAATTAATTATAGCACAGCATGGTATAAACTAAGATGGCAAAGTAGCCCTTAAGAGGTAAATCTAAGAGAGAGCTCAGGGTTGCTGGACCTAAAACTCCTTAGAGGGCCATGTATGTATTTTATGTGATTCTAAATCCTATGTCTAGCATATTGACTAGCCAATAGAAAGGCAAACTACAGAGATTTTGTGGTGATAATCTGATTTATCAAGGAGTTGTTGATTGTGGTGGTGCTGGTGGTAGTGGTGTGTACAATTCATAGAAAATCAGAGCTTTTTGAGTTATCAATATGGATAATTATTTATACATTTTTAAAGCTGTGTTATAAAAATCTAAAGGCTAGAAGGGAGGTATGAACTAACATGAATTTTGGAGTTGATAGAGATTAGAACCAGCATGTGGATAAAAGAGAGTATAAAATGAGAAAAAAAAAACTAAGGATGTGGCTGGCATAGGTAATCCCAAAATTAACAGGTAACTATGAGAAAGCCCTCAGAGCTGTGAAAGAAAATAATGTCAAATAACACAAAGAAAGAAAGTGTTTCCAAACAAGGGAGTTGTCAACCCAGTCAAGTGCCAAGCGAGGTCAAATGAAAAAGAATTTCAAAACATATTTAGGTTTGGAACTCAGAGGACCATATGTTACCTTGGAAACGGCTATTTCAGAGAAGTGATAGGCCTTTGAATTAGGAAGCAGAAGCCAGATTGCACTTGTCTAAGTAAAGAATGGCAGAGGAAGTTGAGAAAAGGAAGTTAAGAAGGCGCATATTGACATATATTTCAGAAAGTTTCTATTCAAAGGAAGGAGACAAAGGAGACAAAGGCTCTGGCATTGCAAATGACCCAGATACAGATGAGAGAACTATTACTTCAGATTTTCTTTCATGTGATATTTAAGTCGCTGCACAGAGCATTTCATACAGATTTAAGAACTTTCTGCCAGTAAAGGGAGGTCAATTAAACATTACAATAAATTACTAGAAATGATTTGTGGAATCACCTCTCCTCTAGGTTTATCTGTCCAAATTACTTGTTAAATCTGCCTGAGGATAAGGAGATGAATCATCTAAACCCTGGAGACATATAGCTCTGCAGCACTATCATTCATTTTTTTCTACTTTAATTAGCCTTCTGAGTAACAACTTAGGCCAATGTAACATTTCTTAGATTTTTTTTTATTATAAAAAGAATAAAATATGAGGGGGAAAATTAAGCACAGATGATATATAAGCCCTTACCTCAATTTCTCTATCTACAAACACTTGCAGTCGATTTCTACAATTTTCACATTCCATCCTTGCCATTGTTTTGTTTGTTTCTATTGGACTTAAGTAATTGTTTTCATTCTGTTAGTTCTTTTGTATGCTAATGCATGTGAATATAAATGAATTAAATCAACCAGATAATGAATTAGATTAGAACTCATATGCTTCACCCCACTTTTTTTGTGTGTTAAATATAACAATTTTTAAAACTGAAAACTTTATTTTAAACTAGTGAACTACCTAATGCTCTTCTTTCTCCTGGCACCAGAAGTAGAGAATATGGTGGGCATCTGTGAGATCCTCTAGAGTCTCTTACTTTGGTAACCACATTTTAGTTACAAACAAAATAATTGTTTTAGAAATCCTGCCATTTGCAACAACATGAATGGACCTTGAGGACATTATGCTAAGTATGATATACCAGGTAGAAAGAGATAAATACTGTAAGATATTCTTATATGTGGAATCTAAAAAAGCCAAATTCATAAAAACATAAAGTAGAATGGTAGTAACAAGAAGCTGGGAGGTGGGGGAGCTGGGGAGATGCTGTTTGAGAGCACAAACTTGCAACTAGTGCATAAATAAGTTCTGCAGATCTAATGCACAGCATAACGATTATAATCGACAATACTGTATTAGATTCTCCAAAGTTGCTAAGAGACTAGGTCTTAATTGTCCCCACAACAACAACAACAAAATAATAATTATGATAGATGCGTTAGCTAAATGCTAGGGTGGTAATCACATTGTAATAAATAAATGTATCAGATAAAAACTTTGTACATTTTAAACTTGCACAGTGTTATACATCAATTGTATTTCAATAAAAAACACATGTAATATAGATGATTATATGAGAAAAAAACTGTTTGAATTCTTTTTTCTTCATTATTTTATCAAGATGTCTTTCTAGCAAGATCACTTAAGGCTTTCTGTATAACTGGATAGGCAGAGTTCACACCTTCACCTACCTGAGCAATATTATAGATGTAGATTCAATATCAACATCAAAACACAGTACTCATACAGTAAGTGGACAGATTACCAATGCTTATTAATTCAATAAATTTCTCAAAACTGTTCTCTTAATAAATGTAAGAAGGTAATCAAAAGAGAGCCCCAAAAGAATAGCCAAATGCCAGTTCTTAAGAAGGAAAGTAAAAAAAAAATAATAATTAAAAAATAATTTTAAAAAGCTTAAAAATGTAAAAAATAGAAGAAATGTGAGAAGAAGAATCCTTAGCCTAGGAGGCCATATTCTACTGTTTCTCACTTTCACTTTCTGAAGAACTGCTTTGTATCTGATCACATGTTTGTTTAATGAGGTATCTGGCTTTAAATGAATTAATGAACCTTTGTGGAGCAAACTAGGCAGTACTTTTTTTTTATGAACAGCAAGCTGATTATTGCTTCATTTCTACTGTAATGTCCTTTGTAAGCTTTATGCTACATATTTGAGGTGATTGTGAATGAATGTTAAGAATGTTAGAATGTTAGAATTTCATATTTGAGGTGATTGTGAATGAATGTTAAGAATGTTAGAATTTCTAGACCAGTTGTTTTTTAAAAAAAAAATGTTAAAGCAAATCAAATTGACGTTTCTCTGTTTGAAAGGGAGAAAGAGTTCAAAATCTCCCTGCCCAACCTCACTTGGGCCCCCAGTTCTGCTCTGCTTCTCACACCTCAGAAACCCCAGAGTCTTCTTGCTAGAACACATGTATTTCCCAAGACACATTTTGAAATTCATTGATCTAGTCTATTACCTTCTCACATTCTTTTCCTCTACCACCTTTGGTTATTTAATGGCTCATAATTACCTTTAACTGAATAACAATCAGAGAACATGATTGAAAACAAATTTTGTAGAAAACATATATAGCAGTTGTAAAACAGAAAATTATACTCCTTATCAATTTGCTGTGATAAACTAAATTAAATTCAATATATATATAATTAATTCCCTCTCATAGCATCTGATGCAAAAGATGTACAAGGCATATGAATTTTCTTCCAATTTTCAAGTAAAGCAAGGATTTCAGTGATGACCCAGATTTTCAAAATAAAATTTTTTTGAGGTTACTATTTCTATAATAAAAATCATTTTGTGTGTTTCACCAACCAGGAGTATAAATATTCTAAATCAGGACTGCGGAAAATGGAACTCAAAGGAATCCTCTGATGATGGAGCTTTTGAAGCTGAAGCATCTTGGTGGGGTGAGTTCATATATTCTGGATTCCAATAATGTGACCCTGGAAATGTTTCAAATTTATAATAGCTCCTTTTTACTGGTTAGCATGGCCTTATAAATAATAGACACCATGCATGGAGTCTGGCCAGCAAGCTATGGCTTTGCAGGTTGTGCAGTGCACAGTGTTGCCCTACTGAAAAGAAAGCCATTCATTGTAAACACAACAAGTTTGTAGGTTGATTACAACAATTTTTCTGACACATGAGAGTAAAATTCTACAAATCACAAAAGTATCTCAAGATAGATGTTCTGTAACAAATATCTTCCTTTTGTCTCTAAAAAATCCATTTTAGGTCCATCCTCACCTATTCCTATCCTTCTCCCTACCCAGATAAATTGACTTGTTCTACAAAATAGAACCTTTATGCCCTCTGGCTTCTTATTGAAGTTTAGCCAGTAGGGAGCTGAGAAATGGGAAGGTCCAGGAAGAGTGAGTTCAGAGTAACTATTTTCTTTTCTCTTTTCTCTCATGGCAGCCATCCTCATGACTCTCTTTCCTAAGTTACACACTTGTCCCTTTGGGGCTGACTAGTAGACTGAGGGTTTTTTTCTGTCCTGTATCACCATAGCCACAAATTTAGAAATAAGGCCTTTGTAAATAAACATTTCTCATGTTGTTCTATTTTGAAAGTGCTATTTCTTTCTTATTGGTATCATGGCTGTTGGGGTTCCTTCCTCACTCACACACAGGCAGTGCAGTGCTAGCCCTTGCTTGTGCTCATGTTCTAAATTCAGGGCCTCAATGATAAAAGTGCCAAAAAGTAGCCAATTTTTCCCTATTAGAAAAAGAAAATAAAAGAAAAATATGAGAAAAAGAGAAATATTTATGAAGAATGGAACCCTCCAGAAAAGCTAGCACATATGCTTATGTTTGTATTCAATTTGGAGAGAAATAAAAATTCTTAGACATTTCCTTTTACTGTGAAAAACACCACTCTAAATTTTAGAGCAACAAAAATCTCGACTTGAAGCCTATTTAAAGTGCTAGGCATTTAAAACATAAATGTCAAACTAGATAGAAGTCTTAAAATATCTTAGATTCTAACCTCTAACATGTGTTTCCATTTTTTTTAGCAATTTATCTTTTTTCTCCTTTGGTTAGATATCAGAAGATATTTAAGATAACTTAAAAGATTTCAGACACCTTAAAATATTCAGATGTCTAAATACGACACAAATATCTGAAAATATTTATAAGGTTATTCTAAAATATGCTTGTGCTTCAGATTCATGATTTATCAGTACCTATTGATTCAGTACCTATTTATTCATGATTTAAACAGTACCTATTAATTCTCAATAATATTAGATTAGTTATTTAATAAAATCATACTTTCTTTCATTACATGTTATAAAGATATACAATTGCTTTTATGTTTTCAAAGTTTCTATAATTTATCTTCTGTTATTTATCTATAATCATATCCTTTGTGCTTTATCCATAGGTTAATTATGTTACCATTTGGATGACCTGAATTCCTGTGTCGCCCCAGGGGCATAAGGGAGTAACAACGCAGAGTATAATTAGCATTTTTCCTCAGTTCATTCCTGCCAGTGCAAAAAAGAATTGCAGGTCAGAGATATTTAGAAAAAGATTTACTAAAGGGATCTTTATAGAAGCAACCTAAATGCCTATCAATAGACAATTGGATAAAGAAGTTATGGTTCATATATACAATGGAATATTACTTAGCCATTAACAAATGGAATCCTACCATTTGCAATGACATGAATGGACCTAGAGGTTACTATGCTGAGTGAAATAAGTCAAACAGAGAAAGGTAAATACCATATGATTTCACTTATATGCAGAATCTAAGGAACAAAGAGAACAAGCTAATCAAAAACAGACTCACAAATATAGAGGACAATCTGGTGATAGCCAGAGGGGAGGGACATTGAGGGGCTGGGAGAATGGGATGAAGGGTTAAATAAGTACAAATTAGTAGTTGATAGATAGTCACAGGGATGCTGAGCACAGCACAGGGAAAGCATTTAGCATTAACCTAATAGCTAGGTAGAGAACCAGAGGAGAGAAAGAGCTATTAGGGGGATCGTTTTATAAACTATATAAATGTCTAACCAATGTACTGTATACTTAAAACTAATAATAAAATAAAATTTTAAAAAGAAGATACATTTTAGAAGGAGATAGGCCACACTAAGGAAGGCTGCTGCCCTGTGGAATTTGGGAAGCGAAAAGATAAAAGATAAGACAGCATGTTCCAAGAGCGGAACAAGTTTTCAGTAAAGAGAACTGTAACAGCACAAAAGTGGGAAGGTCTGTATTATATTAGGGCCAAGATGGGTGGTTACAAAGGCACATGAGGTCATTTTGATTGACATTTGGCTGCTATGAAACTCTTTGCCTAGTGTGCATGTGCTTAACCCAGAATTCTCCTGTCAATGCAATGTTCTTTGGGCAGTCTCTGGGCTGGGCCCCTATTCCTTTGTTCCCTTGTCACTCATGTCTGACTAACTACCTAACAATTACAGAAACTGAAGACCAATAATAGCATTTTGGCATACAATACTATAGAACCAAATTGGGGGTGGGGGAGGAACAAGTAACCGTAAACTACAAAATGTGTGCCACTAAAGGGAAAATATACTCAGAATAAAGGTTAAATTAATTCTCTTTTCAAACAATCAATTGCTCAAAATGTTGCTACATGACTATGTTTGTTCCTTCCTCTTAAACCATAAATTCATATATATATAATTTAAAATGAGAAGTAAAAATAATTACACACTAATCCATATGTTACATATAAATACAGTATTATTTATATTAAACTAGCAATGAATTTACTAAATCCTAGGAAAAACTGATAATGAGAGTTAAATTATGGCTTCAGGAAGGTTACCTTGGTAACAGCATGGCTTGGTTTCCATGGCTACAAATAATATAGCTGAGAGGCTCAAAGAATCACAATTTCCTTTGATTGGTAGATTCTCAAAAATGATGTTTTGGAAAGTGATGGGATTATGAGATGGAAAAAAATAAAAAAAAATTTTTCTCATGAGAAACAAGACTTTAAATGTAACAATAGTAGATTGACAATCATACACAAAACAGGCCTTTGAAATTTAATAAAATCTCCCTTTGCTCCTTCATAAAAAATTGGACAGACTATTTCAATTTATAATAGTATGAATTTACAAATCAAAATCACTGTTTCTGATTAACTGACCGAAATATGTTAGATTTTTCATATAAAAAAATTTAAAATTTTAGCTTTAAAATTTTAGTCAGCTTAAACTGTGAATGACAAAAAATTAAATATTTTTGATGTTTCTATATTGTCTTATGAGGTTTAGTAGGCATAAGAGAGGAAAGGATGTAATAGAAATATAATAATGAGGGCGTTAAGAAATCTAGAGTTAGGGGATGTATCTAGTTGCATGTACTTAGACATATGATTTTATTCACAACTTGCTTTTCTTCTTGCTAAGCAGCAGAACGTTCTATCAAAAATAACACAGAAACTGAATAACTACCTAAGCAACTGGTTAGAAAATACTATAATACATAATTTTAAGGCTCTTTATGTGCCTTAAATCCTATGATTTTAAAATATTTTCTCCCAATTTGAAAAGCAAACTGAAGAGGTATGTAGACAGTCTAGGAAAACATATGGACAAAAAACTCCAGATACTTAGCCCCTCCCTATTGTGTTCAAGCCTCAAAGAAATCAAGAAATATGTATAAGACTCTTTATTTAGATTTTCCCAGCAGGAAAGATGTTTAAGGAAAAGATAGAATGAACAATATTTTCCAGAATTAACTATCACTGGCTGGAAGACAAAGCAGTCCAAAACAAAAAATTTAAAAAGCAAAGCTGATCCTCTGAGAGCAGGGAATGAGGTATAGGTGAAATAGGGGAATCAATGGCCATCAGTCTAGATACCTTGTTAGCACTTAGATCCTTTACCATGCAGTACTCCAAACCCCTTACTCTAACCACCACAGTCAGTAGACTAGTCAATCTAAAGTTTCTTTGGGTAAAACAATAGTTTCCAGTTGTGTTTCTGTTCTAGTGCTTGGGAGAATGTGGTAATGGCATCTGGAAGAAATTACAAGAGAACTACATAGGCTAATCATCTCAGAAGTTAAAAATAGAGCTAAGATTTCACTTTACTTTGTATCACAAAACAGAATCAGGATACACAGCCAATGAGGACATCAAAATTGATATAAAATATTTTACAAAAATGAAAAAAAAAAGAATACAGAGACTAAACCCTCTAATTAAGATAACACTGAGCCCAGACAAATTCTTCACTTACCTTCATAGCCTCAGGCTACATAGAAGTATTAGATTGTGAAAAAACAAGTTGTTATATGGAGTTCTGTGAAGTTTATATCAAGTAGAAAAAGGAAATCATGGAGGATTTATCCACCTGGTATGAAAGGAATTAGAAGGCCTTGATAGAGGTGGAAGAAAGAAAGAAGTATGATAGCACAGTAAAAATCCTATTGAAAGAAAAAAGAAAGAAATGAAGGAAAGAGAGAGAAATGAAAGAAAGGGAGGAAGGAAAGAATTGTTTGAAATGGAGATAGAAAGAAATAATGGCATAACAAAGTGAAATTAAAATATCAGCTTTTAAAGAAAAAGTACCTAAGCAAATAAAAAAAAATTACTGTTTCTTCCCAAAGGAAAAAAATTAAATAAAACATAAATCCAAGTTGTCAATATGCTAAATTTACAATGATAAAATAGCTGAAACAAATAAAAATACAGAGCTAAGGACCAACTATAAGGTAAGAGATAAAGAGATGATTAAGAATGACCTACAAGATTTGGCCTAAATAAATAAAAATATAGGATCATGAATTAGATAAATAAAGCAGATTAACAGTTCATTTTGAACTTGTTGAGTTGGAGGTGTTATTATACAAATAGAGAGTTAGAAGAGTAGCCTGAGCTAAGGAAAGATTTTGGAGTAATCAACATATATATTATATTTAAAGCCATGAAAGTAGACAAGGTCACAAAGAAAGTGAATGTACAGAAAAAAGTAACTAAGAATTGGGACTTGGAGCACTCTAAAATAAACTTTTGGAAGAAGAGGTGTCACCAGCAAAACAGACTGAGGCATGATCAGTAAGAATCAAAAAATGTGATATGCTAGAAGCCTATTGGAAAAAATATGTCAAAGAAGAAGGTATTGCCAACTGTGTCAATTATTGCCAGTGTGTCAAGCAAAAGGAGAACCAAAAATTTGCCACTGGACTTAAGAACATCGAAATTATTATTAACCTTAAGAAAAGTTGTTTTTTTGTGAAATGGTTAAGGCAAAATCCAGGGAAACTATGCAAGGCAAGAAATCAGAGGCTGCAAATACAGAGATCTTTGAGTAGTTTGACTCATAAGAAAAACAAAGTTGGTAGAGGAGTGTGTCAAGAAAAAAAAGTGTAAAATGGAAGTTTATAAGAATGAAAACTTGATGATAAAAGAGAGAGAAAGGAGAAATTACTGGTATAATGTCCTTGAGTATGCAGGAGAGGATCAGATGTAGTGTACACGTGAGGGGAGCAGAGTGGATAAATCATCTATGAATACATGAAGGAAGGCAGCTATGTGCTGTTGTAGCTGTTGAAAGATGGGTAGATATGGTAGTGGGAGTTTTTGGAAGTCATCTGATTGTTTTCATTTTCTCATTGAAATAGGATGCAAAATCATAAGCTGAGAAGAAGAACAGGATATCAGGCATTGATGCTTGTTTAGAGAGAAAGTGTGAAATAGTCATCTAGAAGAGTGGTTGAAATGGTAATCTGACAGCATTGAGAGCCCATTGGAATTTGAGGTCATAAATCCGTGAAACTGATAAGCATTGTTTTGTGTGTTTTGTATATATTTTGATACAGGCCTGGAGTAGAAAAGTTTGAATTAACAAGGATTGCGGGGGCGGGGGGGACTAAGTAAGTATATGAAATAGAAAATGTGTATAGTCAGGGTGTGATTCTAAAAATTTTTCATGGAATCTAGGCTGAATAAGAGAATGAAGACATCAAGAGGGGCAAGTGATAGGACTGGAGGCCTTGGTGCATCAAAATATTGTTTCAGTGGAAGTACCAAAGAGAATTAAGTAAAAATAGAGAAAGGAAATAGATGATAGAATACATGAATTTGATATTATAGAAAAACTGCTGTTTCTAGTCACAAAAATATCTAAGATATACCTTTAAAAAATATATCTTTTTTAAAAGTAAGCTGGGATTGAATAAAAATCAAGATTACTGAAGGAAAGTAAATGGATATGGCATTATTGGGATCATATATGTGTATGTTGCATTTTCCAAGAGTTAAGACAGAAGTGTTGGAACAGGAGACAGAAAACCAAAGTCTAAAATCATTGAGAAGTGAAAAGAAATGTCAATAGGTACCAACAACTGATAAATTTTGTTCTGTTCTTTCTTTAATAAATACTTTTGCCACTATTTATTCAGGTTAATTTGTGTACATCTTGTAAGTTATTTCTAATATCTGTATGCTATTTCACAGTGGGTATCTACCACATTATGCTTATCCATTGTCCCAATTATGAACACCTAAGTAGCCTACAACTCTTCGCTACCACTATCATGACTGTCCCTTATGGATGCATGGAAGAATTTCACTGAGGTATATATCTTCATTTTGTACCCAAATGCAGCCAAATTACTCTTTAGAGTGGCAGCCCTGATCTACACACCACATTAGTTAAAAATTAAAATGTTGCCGGGACCTAAGAATCCACTTGTTACTTACATATTCACATATTTGCCTTTCCTGTCTAAAGGTTGGAATATCAATCTGAAAATTTATTTAAACAACAACAATAACAATGACAACAATAACAACAACAAAAGTATAGTTTTAGTAGCTATTCATGCCTTCAAACTGTTTAGAAATAGAATCACTCTATACAAGCATTTTTCTGTGTCTTGCTTCTATAATTCAGATCGTAAGAAATACCAATATTGTATGTATATAATTGTAGTTTATTAATTTTATTCATGTGTAGTATTTCATTATATAAAATTAGGCCATCATTTATCAAATAATTTGTGCATGGACATTTTGGTTGTGTTGAAAGAGGTAATTGAGAGAACATGATCTCCATTGACCATCAAGTTGGACCCAGGCAATTCATGGCTCCTCACCCCTCTCCTTTGAATGTGTGTTCTACTTGCCATTCCTGTGCTAGAAGCTGCCCCCAAAGACACAACTTTATGATAAAAATATGAGTTCGAGACCATCTGGACAGTATATGTGACTGAACCAAGTTAAGGACTCTGTATAAACATTTAAGCCTCTGGTAGGTGGTACAGAGATCTGGTCCTCTTGTGGCCACCCAACACAAGCCTTGTAAGTAAGTTCCCTTGCTTTTAAAAATGACCAACTACTCGTCTGGAGAGATCTGCCTCTTTCTTCAGTCTCTCTCTCTTTACTCTGTGTACAGAATGAACCAATACGTTGTTTCCTATTTGGGGTTATAATGATAAATGCTTCTGTGAATATTCTTACATATTTCTCATAGTGGAGATGTGCAAATGTTTCTTTAGGGTATACACTAGAATTGTAAATACTAGGTCATTTAGTGTGAGTCTCTTCAAATATATAAAATAATGCCAAACTGATTACAACATTTTTGTAGCAATACACATTTCACCAGCAGTGTATAAGAGCTAATACTCCATGCCCTGTTAGCACTAGATATTGTCAGTGTTTTTGATCTTTGCCTTTCTAGTAAAATTTTAATGATATTTAATTTTTCTCTGTTTACTATTAAAGCTGAGCATAGTAAAGTTCTGTTTGTGTAAGAATTTATGTGTATAGAAAATGTAAATATATATTGTCATATTATAAATATAAGCATGTTTTTGCCTTGAAAATATATACATGAGAGTTATCAGTAATTATTTTGGAGGAAAAAACTAGTATTAGAAAAAAGAAATCTTTTACTTTTCATTTATTATTTCCAGTATAATTTCAATTTGTTTTATGTGTCAATGTGTTGCTTTTGTTTAAAAAAAAGAATAAAAAATTAAAAGTCAAACTTATTTTAAAGCACACACACACACATTACATATATATATATACATATATATGTATATATATGTGTGTGTGTGTGTATATATATATATATATATATATATATATATATATATAAACAGAAGATTAACAAACAGCTTGTAATCTGTCACCAGCCAACTCTTTTGCTGAATAAATATGCTAGGTTTGGCACATCCAATACATGTAGATAGTGAGCACCTGAAAACTGGCTAGTGCCACATGTTGAAATTATATGTTTGACTTAGTTGGTTAAATAAAATATACTATTTAAATTAATTTCACTTGATTCTTTTTATATCTTCATGTGACTCCTAGATAATTTCAAGTTTCATGTAGTTAAAATATATTTCTATTGACAACAGAGCACCAGAATCTATTTAGTAATGAAAAAAACATGACTAAGGAGATTTCAAAAGAAAAAATAAGACTTCATTTTAAGTAAACAGAATTATTTTTAGTTATGCCAAAAACAATAGTATACCTGTATACATCTTATTTAAATAACAACTGAGTATAATTCTAAGTCAGGAACAACATCATAATTTTCATCCATTTTTTGCTGTGCATACATTTGTTTGTAAATAAAATAATCAAAAAAAGAAGGTCCAAACAACAAACAATATTTTTGGTGACATCTTTTCCATTATTATTTTAGTCAACATTTAATGAATGTCTACAATGTGTCAGGCAACAACAAGGAAAAGAATGTACGCAAATAACAAAAACAGTCCTTCCTTTTCCACTCTCATTCAGTGAAGCACCACTCTCCATGGCTTATAGGACACATCCTACTCTTTTAGCCATCATTTAGCATGCATTCAAATGCAATACCATTTTCTGGATGATCTAGCCTAGAAATAGCACCATAATAAAACAGTGAGAATTCACTATTAAACTTAAATTAACTCTAATGTACTTCATCTATATGTTTAATGTATATTTGTTATAATAATTATCTCAATTTGGTGGGAACTTTGCATGAGAAAGCCCATTTTCAGTGCTGGAAACATGAAGAAAAATATGCTGCAGAAAACAACTGGTATACCTCTAGCTGGCACTAAATTGCTGCTGTACTAGCTGTGTGTGATATGGCTGCTGTCAATGAAGGCAATTGTATGCAGAGCACTGCTGGGCTGTCAGCTGCAACTACCAGCGGGCTTCTTGCAGTATTTTGGTGATGAGGATGCAGGCAGATGTTGGGAAGACAAAGTGACCACACTGAGCAAAGCAAAAGAACCAAGGCACAGGGTAAGTATATTTAAAATAATAGTAGAAATAGAGATTTTCAAAATTTAAAGTAGTCCTTAGTAGAAAACACTGAGGTCTCTAAAGATCTTTCATGTCTTCTTAATTCTCCTTCTCAATCTATTTAGTAACTCCAATCTCTCTCTGTCTCCCCCTCTTCCATCCTTCCTCCTTCTGTCTCTCCCTCTTTCTCTCTCAGATACCCACATAAGCATACACCCTAAAGGACAGCTAAATAAATAGTTGTTAATATGTTATATGTCTGTAGGGTACAGTTTTCTGCTCATAATTTCTGTCTCTTTTTTCTAGTAAACAGAAACCAGAACCTCTCAGAATATTCTCTTTACTTTTGGACTCCTTAAAGAAAAATTCTTTAAGAACTATTAAAATTTTACATTGTGCATAGCAGATCTGGCAAATGCTAGAAGAAAAAGCACAATAAAAATAGGTTACTTCAAAGAACTTCATTCAACTTAACTTAATCTTAAAAGGACTTCTATACACAAACTAAACTTTTGCTTCTGCTTTGGACTTTACAATCTATTATGAGATATCATTTGTCTCCTGGAGTCTGTGGACTCTAAATTAGGAGTCTTTCCCATATCATCTTGGTGAAGGGGGAACGCTCTAGATAATTTGCTCCAGAACCAGCTTTCTCTTAATTTCACACAGGTTCTTTTCTGTATCCAGGATTCTTTTTTTTTCCTAGTCTTTTGGATCAATATCTTTTTAAGTATGCAGAAAGAAAGAGGGTAAGAAATTCATCTCTTATTAACAGCTAAGAATCATGATCCAGTTTACTGTCCTTTCATTATTTAAGAAAGAATATCTTATTAATAATTATTTTCCTTTTTAAAGGAACAGAGAAAAGAAAAATTAGACATCTATGTGTGAAATAAAAAATTGCTCATTTGAATGATACATTACCGATTCTAATTAGTTTTGTTTTGCAGAAAGTGAATGAGTTACATTATTTTATTTTCAGGAGGTGGTAACTTAATCTTAATTTTAAGAAAATAAAAACACAAAGCACATTGCATTCTTGTATTGTGATACTCCGCTGGAGTACATGTTCCCTCAGGGTGGAAGTCATATTATTACATCTTAGTATACTCTATAATGCTACACACAGTAAATGTTAGTAAATGTTTGTTGAATGAAAAAATGAAGCATTATATCCAAATGAAGGTTTGGATGAAATGGTGAAGACATGCACCTTTATAGGAGGTTTGCAAAGTGTGATAAATGCTGCCTAAGTAGGAGTTGCACATTTCTAAAGAAGGAACATCCAAGTTTACATTAAGGATTGGATATCTCATATCTGATAATGTAGTTATATATCAAATGACTAAACAAACATTTATAAAAACAATATTTATTTCCATATTTGTTTTATTTTTTAAATGTATTTATATACACCCTGCCTTATTCCACAATGAATTTAGTATGGGAAATTATAAATCCAGGGATAAGATTTATGCATAGAAATGCATGCCTTAAGTGCTGCATGGTCGCATGGTGCACATATTAGCAGATCATGCCATGAGGCTCAATGAATGAAAAGAGCTGTTTTATCACTAAATTATAATCTATTTACAAATGATTTCCTACCTGTAGCTGTTACTTTTATAACCAGTTATTCATAAAATAAAATTTGCTGTTAGCTATTCTCACATGATACAGTATGATAGGAACAGCTGAAAACATAAATATGCATAAAGGTGTTTACATTACTCAGATAATAACATAATTAAGACCTCTGGATGCTGCTTTCTCATAATTTAATTTCTGGGAGTCCTCTAGTTAATTTCCCACTATACTGACCAAGCCAGTTTTGAAAGGGATATGTAGGAAAGGAAATGCTTATCCATTACTACTACTTGTGAATTATTTACAAGCACATTAGAGATCTATTCAGTGATATTTAGTAAAGACAAAGATCTTTATATTCTATAAGCTGGCATTTTTATTTCTAGATATGTACCTTCAAAGGATATGTGCATAAGAACCATTGCCTTCTATAATTGAAACACTCTAATGCCCATTAAAAAGGCAATGGCCAAAAACAGTATTCATTATAGCCATAAAATGTAATAACATGCAATGACTAAAAGCAAATGTAATGTTATAAATTATTATAATTTTTTAAAAATATAATTTTAAATGAATGAAATATAGTTTAGAATTATGCCAAAATAATTTTATATAAATCAAGAAAAATAAATAATTCTCATTTCATATACATATATTTGATCATATATTTACATATTTATGTATATATATATATTTTTAGAAACACATGATTTTATAGTAAAACTAAAGGCAGAATGACCATAAAGTAAATTACATATTTCTAAAGCTAGTTAATCTCCATCTTTGGTTCTTGGTCCTGCCCCAGATCGGTAGGCTAACGTCTTACTCTATTCCTAATCCTTTCCCCAGAGGATGCCATCTGGAACATATTGCTGTTATTTTATTTCATAACAGGTAGCATTTCTGTCATGATGTAGATTTAAATAAATTGCCAGTCTCTCCCTTTGTACTGAAAGAGACAATTTTGGTGAGCCTTTTCAGTCATGAAATTTTAAGTCTAATATCTAACTGTTAAATAATTAAATAATAAGGAAATTTCTGAACAATGATGTAATATTGAATGGACAGACCTTCAGAAATAGCTGTGATATATCCTGCAAAAAGGCCATAGGCTGGGAATGATTGCAGTGAGATTATGATTTTTTTTTTCTCTTGGCTAAAACTGAAGATAGTGAACATATAGAGGCCTTTCTTTTAGGAGGGACAAGGACAGGCAAAGCCAAACATTTTGAGTGAATGAGCACGCCAAGCAGCAGAGAAGCAGAGCAGAGGCTCAGGAGAGAGAGGTCTAGCTGAGCATTTCCTGGGAAGGGGCAGGCACATTGGCATATGTGTGCTGATGTTCATTTTTAAGTCTCCTTTTTTGTACTTCATTCCCATTACATTATCCTCAACCTTTGGGTTATGTCCATAAGATACACCTACCTTGTATTGCTATATTCTCTGGAATCAAGAAAGCAGACCAGAAAATTTCAGACTGTTGTCAAAGTGAAACTGATACTGATGCTGCTTGAAAAAGTCAAAGACTTCATAGTACAAAGCTGAGAGGATGGCGTGATCATTTTGAGTATAAAAAGGTGGTCCTGGTTCTTCTGTGGAGGCAGCCAGTGTTAGGAAAGAACTGAGAGTACTGTGAAGGTGAAGGTGAAGAGCAACAGCAACAGCAGCAGGAGAAGAAGGGAGGCCAGCTTTTGGAGCAACATCACCTGGCTGCATGAGCTCTCACTAATGTGACACTTAAATGTTGAAGAGGTCCATTAAGGAGGGTTTGCTGGCCAATTAGAGTGGAGGAAAGAGGAGACAAGATCTCAGGTTGGTTATCTGTTAGTTCTTTAAAAAGAAAAACAAAAATAAACAAAAACAATGCTGGCAATGTCTTTGGCAGGGCAGAGGGGGAAAGCATAAAGGAAGAAATGGGCAGTGCCTACACTTCACCAAGTCAGATGGCCTGGAAAGTCTCAGTTCCAGATTAAATATTCAAAAATTCCAACAATCAGTCACATGGCCAATCCAAATACATAGATTGCTGGCTTTGTATAAGCCAAAATTTATTAATTCACTAGATTTTTATTTTTATTTCAAAATTGACATTCTATACAAAGTCAAAATTAACTGGTAATTATGACCATAATTTAAAATATCAGATTTGATAGCATCAATTACAGCTTTGTTTCTTTAAAGTGTTTGCAGATGTCAGTAACAAACATTAAAAAATTTAGGAAACATGTAACTTAATTTTAAAAATGCTAATCATATTTATACACCTTTTCTGCAAAATGACAATTAAAATAATGGCAGCTTTTTCTACTCCCAAACACTTCAAAACAATAACAATGAGAAGAAACATCTCTTTGCCAAAGAAAAAGAACCTAAACTTTTCACTATCTAAAACCTGTGAGATTGACTTTATAATTTTTAATCACTCTATGCCTACTCAGGCCACTTAGCTATTTTAAGAAGAATACAGTGCTGCTGATAATGCAGTTTATCCTGCATGTTCAATCTTTGCAAATCATGCCATCCAGGGCAATTGACTTGGTGAACAAAATCTCCATGGTCACCTGGTAAACTGCATTTAGAAAAGTTAACTTTCTAGTTATGGTTACAGTGCTTTTTTTTTTTCTTTCTCTCTGTATGCAGTATATTTAAATATCATCTATATGTTTCAATTAACTGCAAGGTTACTGATGGTTTGTGTTTTCAAAGGCTCTAATTCATCAAATTCAATTAAAAATGAAAACAAAGATTTGTTTATGTACATACACAGTAGAAAATACATCCTATTTTCATTTGTTTGTTTTGGGGTGAGAAAGTGGGTAGAAACCTCAAGAGAAAAATAAGAAAGTTGACATTCAAACATTTTCAAAATATAAAAAATTATATTTAGAACTCAGAAACTTACACATGATACAATATTTTATTACAGACACTGGTACAGGAGATTTCTAGAAACTAGAAAAATAGAATATTTCTAATGTAACAGTGAATGCAAAGAATATTTTTCAAGAACTACAAAAACAACTCTGTGGGAACAAGATGAGTATGTATATTTTCCTTTCTGGTTTTTATTATTTTTAAATTGTTCCTTCGGCCACCAAGTGATATGATGGTTTCTGAGTATTGTTTACTTTTGGTGATAGCTTTGTCTTCCCCTGTTGTCTTCAGTGATAAAATACAGCACTCTGCAAACTGAGCAAGACACTCCCTTCCTCTATTATTTGTAAGCTGACATGAAGTAGATAGACGGTTTCTGAAGTTTTACACATGCTGTGTTTCTCTCCTTGCTGAAACAAGAAAAGCTTTTTCTTTTAACCTGGCTGCCTTTGAAAAACTAACTCAGATATCTTCATGGCCTCTAAAGGTAAGAGTAAATATAGCCAGTTAATATTTTTTTATTTATGTTATGACTAAAATTTAGAGTTGTACTGGTGTTACAATCAGAGAGATTGGTACTTTAAAATCTGTTGTTTGTTGCTTTTGAATATTGGAATTTCTAAATTTTAACTCCAAGGGAGCATATTGAATCAAATTTAAATTTAATTCAATGGTAACAATATTTTAGTTACCATGAATATAAACATGATGAATTAATAAAAAAATGCTGCATAGCAAAATTTAGACTGAAAATATTTAACACCAAACATTGTGGTCAGATTGACCTTCTAAATTTAAAGTGATTTGAAGAAAGCTTTCACACATAAGTTAAAAAGCATTAAAGTACAGTTCAGTATTTTTTAATTTTCTATTTGTTGTTTAAAATGTGTGATACAGTCATTTATTATAATGAATTTAACATTTATTATTGGTAAGTCTTAATAAATTCAATGAACTAGAAGTAAATATTTCTGAACTTTGAAATAAATTTTTTTCAAATTTTTTGATAGTAAAATATATATTTATAAACAAAAAGGAAATAACTAATTTAAGCAAGCAGATTAATTAGGTATTATGGGGGGGCTGGTGAGTTTTTCCTTAAATCCCTAAAACTGTATAAATATTAGTGCCATCTTACTTTAAAGAACTTCTCAAAAGACAAGACATGTGGTCATTTTTTAAGGTAAAGAGTTTCAATCTCACTAAAAATACATGTGAAATTGTAGAAAAAATGAAATTATAATGTGTTTTTATTATCAGGACAAGCCATTAAACTTCATAATAAAAAGTTTCACCATAAGGAATTATGATTAGTATAATTGGGGAAAACCTAACCTAATTAAAAGAGTATAATAAAGTCCACCAGTTTAAAATATCCTGAATTAAATTAATGATTCATTCAATGACTTATTTGCTTATTTTATCAAAATATACTTTGAATGTTATTTAATATAGGATAAACAGGTAATCTTTTCAGTTTTCATCAACACTTAATGTATACCATTCCCTGAGTATCAATGAGAAAGCTTACACAAATTATAAAATATAGACTTGAAATATCAAAATCATAAATTTTAATAAATGCGTGCTTCATTTTTACAATGGAGACAAAAAAATCTTGACAAGCTTTTTCTTTCATTTAAGACTGACACTAATGGCTCAAAACATTTCATCACTTTATAAAATAGGAGTTACAGCAACAACTATAGCCTGTAAGGTAAAGAGTTACAGAGTACATAAAATATTTATGTTAGTTATACATTTTTAAAAGAGTAGATAGAAATTCAAAGCTGATGGAAATTCAAAGGACTTCCTTCTTTATCTGGTGGTCTGAGTCTTTGAAGAAACTTGTGACTAGAAAGCAAAATGATCAAAATATGATTAATCTACCAAAAAAGCAGTGATGTTTGGTAATAAGTATTAATCTTAGAGGTAAAACTTTAGGTGGAACACTAACAGTCCTTCTGAAACCTACTCAAAATAATACATGAAGTAGGTAAAACACCTTTTAGAGCCTCTATACTACTTTTTAAAAGAAGTGAAAATGGAGCTTCCTTTTGAATTAGAAATCAGGTTTGAGGAGGCAAAGCAATTATCATGGCATTTACTTAAGTATTTTTGTGGATAGTTTTTTTTTAGATTTATTTAAAGACATTATTTATAACATCATTAATGTTCTCTGGCCCATGAAACTATATTGCCAATGACCATTTTCCCAGAGAATACAGGCTTATTGGACATTTTAACATTTTGTAGGCAGTTAAATCGCCACCACTAACCCATAGGACAGCCTGAATACTGGATGCCATAAGAACTGAAGAAATATTTATGTGATCTGGAGTCACCTGGTTTAGTGTAAATAAATACAATTTAAGAAAAAGTTGGTCTCAAGGTTTATTTTAAATTTAAGAAAAACAGTTTCAGGATGATCTAAACTGAACAAGAGCTATCTCTAAAGGCTGCTCCAATGTGAACTGAAATCCCAGAAGAGAAAACAAGAGATCTCGGAATGGTGATCCCAACAGTCTCTGCCTACTAAGGCTACTCATGAATAAAAAGTTTGGACATGACCTGCTCTTGGTTCCAAATGCATTAATGACTCTGGACATACTATGAGGTCTAAGGACATAAGGATCTGGGGCAAGAATGTAGAGGTACTTGCCAGACAATTTTAAAGACATATGAATGAGAAGGACAAGGAAAATGGTTCTGGTTTACTATAAAAAGCAGACATAGGCTACAAGATAAAATTGGAGTAATTTGTTAATCTTTTTAACAATAAAATTGACAATGAGAATCTAATAATCTTCTACAAGCTATCATTAGAAATAGCATGATTCCTACATATATATTTTTTAATTGAAGGATAACATGTGAATAGTAAAGTGCATAAGGAGCTCTCAACTTAAGCTCTCTAATTTTTAAGTAGTACACTTGTATAACCACCACCTAGAGATATAGAATATTTCTCTATAGAAACTTCATAAAGATTCATTTTCAGTCAATAGTCGTGCAGTTCCACTCCCAAGAACTATTCTGAATTTTATCACTATGAACTAGTTTTGTTAGATTATGATTTTGCCTCTGTTTCTCTGGAAGACAATGACAACAGTGCTTTTGGCACTAATGATGAAGAAAGGATGTTCATTGCCTATTATTATTTTCCAGTTGTTACTACTATATCGGCCATTATCTTCTCTTCCAAATCTGATATAGTGTTACACAACCTTCTCAAGTTACCGCTTGAGGTCCCATTCAGGCCTCTTCTCAAGAGCAAAAGAGTTCTAAAACCTACATCCTCTGTGTCTGACTGGATCTGAGAGAAGTTCAGGATGAGTTCCTTGTGGGAAAAAAAATACTTTAATGTTATCCGTATGGAGCTCTATTTTAGTAGGGCCAAATGACAAGTTTGTTTCCATACGGTTCTAAACCCTAATCCCCATCCTTTTCCAATTCTAAATGTCACAGACAAGTACAAACAGAGATCCATCCTCATTTATTTCTACTACCTTAAGGTTAAATAAATGGATCATCTCGCTATTGTTCCTCATTAACACCACATCTACACACAACCTAATGAGCCTATCATTACTAGAAAGAGTTTATGTCAGTGTCAAGAGCGCCATTCTTTTGATGCCTATATTCCTTTACCAGTTTTTTTTTTTTTTAATTCCTCTCCAAGTGCTCATCCTGGCTAAACTTGAATTCTCTATTCTCTAAGTAATGGGGAACTTACTACCTAAAAAAGACAACTCAGTCCTTTTCCAAACTTATTTTTTAGAGCTTTAAAAGATTCAGAAAAATACCACCCCCCAACACACACAACTTACACGAATTTGAGTGTCGGTACTAATGAAAGACAATTCTGATCTATTGTGAAACAGATAAATGTCACTCCAACTTTAGTATACGTGCAATAACTTATTCAAATCTCTGTGCAACTGTTACAAATTTCCTTCTTATAGTAAACCAGAACCATTTTCCTTGTTCTTCCCATTTATATATCTTTAAAATACTCAGAATTATTTCTCTTTATAACTTATCAAATATTTTAAAAATATCTGTTATGAAACTTGATACACATCTACACTCATTCTAAACTGCATATTGTTAATAAACTAATGAATGCACATGTGAGAACTCCAATAATTAAAGTATTAATAAAGATGAGGAGTAAAAACACTGATAATCTTTGAAAAAAATTGTTATATATTGAGAGAGTTATCCAAATGGCAGTTATGTGAAAAGAAAAAGGAAAAAATTAAATCATTAGTTTTAAAAGTATATTATCAGACCAGCAGCATTAGCTTACCTGAGAACTTATTAGAAATGTAAATTCTCAAGCCACACCTCCCAACCCCAACTACTAAATCAGAAACTCTGGAGTGAGGCCCAGCAATCTTGTTTTAACAAGCCCTACAGGTGATTCTGGGGCAGGCTAAAGAATGAGAACCACTGAATTAAACATAGCCATATCAGTATGATTCATAAGGACACAAAAGATTCTTGGAAATTACAAGGCACCTTCATAATATTTGGAAAAGGGAGAATATGACTTGAAAGTCATAATTAAGATTTTGACCCTACTTCTAAGGTTATCCTTTTATGAGTAGAAACTAGTTTATTTTACCATTTGTTTCCTTCTGTAGTTTATAATTTTTTAGCTCTTTGAAGAGACATTTTACAGGTCTTCAAAAAAATAAATATTTCCTAAGAAAAACATGTATTTTGCCCAAATTATCTGATTTTCTCTCACATCTACTACTAGTAGTCTTGCGCCTTCCTTTTTTTTTCTGTTTTACGGGTCAAATGGTGGTGATGGTGAGTAGGGAAAAATGAGAAAAAAAAAAGTCAGCAGGAAAGAATCTACCCTCTGAATTAAGAAGTAACAAATATTATAAGTAAAACTAAATGAAATGGCCTAAATTTAAATATGGGCTGGGATTTTCACTCTCTTGCAGATGCACAGAACCAAAGAAGTAGAAGTCTCCCTGGTTTTTTTCCTGGAGCTCCAGATCCAGACCACAGCCTTTGCATCTCACCTTCCGGGCCAGAGAACCAAGTGTGGCAGCCAGGTCTCCCTCTGCCAGGCAGCCTCCCTCCTGGTCTAGAATACTTAAGTCAGGTGCTTTTATTTCTCTATTTCTACAAATGTTTTTTCCTTAAAATAAATAAAAACTTAGGTTTTGCTTTTCATCAAAGGTTGTAGGACTTCAACAAATAACTTACTGAAGTGAAAAAAGCATTATAAACTATGAAATTATAATTTTTTATTTTATTTATTTTTATTTTGGAGTAAGAAATGTGTTTACTATTATCACCATGTCTGGTTTCCTCATTTATTTGACGGAATGATGAGATTAAAATTTTTTGATTGAGATATTTAGTGTAAAACCTAGTCCCTTTCATCCAAACATTCTATAACCTAACTATCAAGACAAAAAAAAAAAATGTCGACTTAAGGTGCAAGGCTGTATGGTAAAGCCAGATAAGCACACAATTGTAATGCATGCAGGTGTATAGAGGAGAAAACAATCGTTGATACTCAGTGAGGGACTTCTGCAATGAGCTGAGAGTTCAATGTCTTCAAATGAATCTTAAAAAGTTGATGGAAATCCATGGGAAAGCAATCTACCAAGTTAATATATCGTCTTTGATATAATTGCATCTCCAGGCCAATTTGCTTAAAGGATCATATTATTATGCTAGTTTCTAATTTAGTCATTGGAGGTTAAGCAGTGATTCAAGCCGTTTAATAAGTGAATCAAGAAATATCATAATCTCAAATATCAGGCACATGAATAGCAATTATATTTGTATATATTATTGTTGCTTTGGTATTTTATCCTACAAAAGACTAGAAGCAAACTTACACCAATATTGAGATGTCAGCACATCTGCTGCAATTTTCAGCTTGTTTGGCACTATTTCAAACTATAAAGTCTTTCTCCTTTATCAAAATCAAATCTCTGTGTTAATTCCCTTAAGGTACAAGATATTTCTGTTATGCCTGATAGGATTTAAGCTGCATGCAGCATATGTTCCTAGGAAAATGTTTATAATTGCAGATGTCTTCTCCAGTAACCCACTGGCAGACAAATGTACTTTAGAGACTGGGGAGCACAGGGAGATACATAAAAGAGCTGGGAAAGCTAACCTACCGTCTTCCATCTGCAGAAAGGATCAGCTGTAATAGCTGACTAGAGTTGATTAACTGCTGCAAGCTGTTTGGGAACGTTGTCAGACAAGGTTTTGCCAAGTATAAAAGTGATATACCAGTGCCAGAGGGCTGAGGTTTGATGATCACATATGGTCATCACATATTCTTCTTCCATCCATGAATGATGACACACCTGGAGCTAAATGCTTGACATGAATATATTTTTTTCACATTCAATAAATAGAGATATAAACTCATTGGCTTCAATTCTAACATGAAGTCAATTTTCCCAAAATATACTTTTGTTAATCTTCAGAAAACAAAAATGTGCTACAAATTGGTGAATATTTTACTTCAAAAGTAAAGATAATATATTCAATAATTCACTTTATAATAAAAGAATGCTTATTTGATTTAAAGGAGTGTATATATAACAAGAAGAATGATATTTAAAATTTTTTGTCACAAAATCTGTAAGAGACATACATAAAATGAATTTTTTATGCATTGTTAGCTTAAAACCACAAGATTAAATAAATGACAAGCTTTTGGAAATAGTACATTCTTCTATAGATAAAAAAGAAAATATACAAAAATATACAAATTCTTCTAAATTAAAAAAAAAGTAAAAAATTTTAAATTCATCTAGTCTCTTTTAATAAAGTCCACCCAGTGATTTCCTGTTTTCATTAACAATTTATAAATAATTCCTATATATGTATGTAAATATATACATACAACTTATATATGTGTACATGTGTGTGTTGTTCATGTAAATTAAACCTAAAAATAATGCTAATAGCTTCTCTTTCCAAGATTGGATTAACATGTTCATAATAGTCAATAACATTTTGATGAAGTTTAAAGTTTAAACTCTCCAACAATTTTCATTCCTTAAATTAATAGCAAGGGATGGAAAAGGCTCGTTTGGACCATGGATTATAAGTGGCCTAGGACTACTTAGAGAAACCAAAAACAAAACCCTCAAATGCACAAGGTTTTCCCAGAGAGATAGAGCAAATCTGATTAAATTAAATGTTATTACATAGACTGCCTGAATATAAAAATAGAGAAAATAGGGAGAAAGGTACTCAGAAGTTTTACAGTGTCAATTAAGATTTGTTTCTCCCTGTTTCTAAGATTAGCTTAGTACAACAGAGAGGAAAACATCAAAACTGGCTACAGTATGGCCTGGGTTTAAGTGCCTATTTACAAATTCTACAATCTTGGGCAAATTACTTAATTTCTCTGGGATTGTTTCCTCACATGTAAAACTTAATGATTTCTATCTCTGAGTTTTTGTGAGAATTAAATTAGGTACTATGTCAAAATATCTAGCACAGTGACTACCTCAGGGTTGTCTATCAATAAACAACTGCTATTGTTAGATATTAGAGAAATATGGTTTCCCTTTTCATTGTGGAATGGATCTCAATGGATAGCCTCTCAATTTCAAGACTAAAAATTGATGTATGCTACTCATATGCAAAGTTCCTAAACTGACACCTTAGTTTTACCCTCATAGTTCTCCATCCCTCAGTTAGTTCTATCTATATCCATTGCTAAATTATCATGAATATCCTTTTGAGGCTTATGTCTTCTCTTTTCACAACCCATCATTTTTCTCAAAAGAGAACAAAATTAACAACAGTACACTTACAAAGACTAATTTTAATTTTTAAAAATTTTGCCATAATTATTAAAACAGGCTTTAGGATATCTTAAATCATAAATTATTTTTGAAAAAATATTTTTGTGAATTTAAAAAAAGGGCATGTGTAGTTCTTTATTAATAATGAGATTTGAATAGAGGAAATTATATTAGTTTTACCTCTACCTCAGGTTATACAAGGAGAATTAAGAAAATAATGTAGCTTTAAATTTTCTGCTTTGTGATGTCCAATCAATACCATATATTAGTAATAACTACTTCAGTTTAACTGTTTCATTAGTTTATTAATACAAAGAGAGACTAAAACCAAGCAAATTTAAAGGTAAAATAGAACAGTATCAGGGTAAGTTATATGGATGTCTAATCACTATGTTGTACACTTGAAACTAATATAATATTATGTCAACTGTAATTGAAAATTTAAAAGTTAAAAAAACAAAAGCAAAATAGAAAATGAAACATTAGAAAGAACAATGACCAACATTATATTCACTGTTATTTAAGAGATTTTAAAAGCTCCCACCCCATTTTTTTAAAGAAATGAAGCAAAACAATAATGATCTGAATGCCTGGCCCCTCCTCCCAACTCTGCCTAACTTTACTTTCACTCTATCATGCTGCATTTCTTTCTTCACAGTGATGAAATGTCTTTGTTAAACCTGGAAGAAGTTATTCTAGAAAATTTTCTCATTCACACCTTCTTTTGCTCTAAAAACAAACAAACAAACAAACAAAACAGAAATCCTGCTGATGTTAACAAAATACTAATTTAAGCAGAATAAGAATCATGCTACTAAATGAATGACATAATAAAATTTGCCATATATAATTATAAATGGAGTTAATTTACAGAAATAAAATATCCACAGAGTTGAGAAATGACTATATTTAAAAGTATACAAATTTTTAAAGAAAATATGTTCTTAGAATAAATTTTTTATATACGAATAAAATTAATTTTGTTTCATTTCTTTAAAAAAAATGGGAATGGGAACTTTTAAAATCTCTTAGGCATTTTTATTCAGAAATTGTTAAAAAATCTTCTCAGAATTGTTTCCAAAAGCTACCTTTTTAGCACACTACCACAGAAAGAAAATAGAATTAACCACAGTTTCTGTTTTTACTCTGTGTAATTCCGCCATGGAATTTTTTTCACTTGAATAAAAATATTTTTCTTTTTTATTATAATATGTGATCTGTATTCAACTGTTTTCCTAATAAAGAACATGAAAATCACCTAATTTCATATAGTCCAGTAAATAGGTTAATAATAGCTCCAAAGGTTTTCAGTGTTGTGATGTAATACTTTTTATTTCTTTTGTCATTCCTTAACAGTTAGACCTGATAATTATACACCAGCAAGTGGAGCTTCTTGGAAGTAAGTATACTATATTCTGTACTAATTAAAACTGTTGAAAATATTTGGGGTTTCAGAAATTTCTTTACATCTAAATATGTTATAACAATAAAATTAAATTTTTAGAATATATTTAGGTCAAAAAAGTCCACTAGTTCTATTTTTTTTAATAAATGTTGAAAATAAAATTATTAGTCTGACATAGATAAACCTAAAAGCATAAAACTCTCCAAGTTTCTGGTGATATTGGCATTAGGAATCTAATATTATTTTCAATCTTAAAATAATAAAAGATATGTAATCACTTTCATGATTGTTAATAATTCAGATTTTCTTAATAATTTTAGAAATGGAAATCAAGGTTGAGACTAAATAACAAAATCCATCAAAACATTATTCTACAGTTTTATCATTTCATCAGTGATTCATCGATTAGGCAAATTATTTAACAATACACACATTTACAAATATGACTAACTGAATTCAAATTTCTTGATTTTTTTTGTTCTTAATAGTATATATATAATTTCAAAAATGTGTCAAAATTGAAATAGATATCAGAATAGCATACAGCTATAGATATATTATCAGACAGAGATTCTAGACAAAATCATCATTATCATGTGAGTTGTCTCAATAAATCCCATAACAATAACAAAATTATTATTTCAGTATTTGATTCTTTTTTACAGCATTGCTTTCTTAGTTGAAAAGTGGTACTGTATATTTCGCAGTCAATAAAATATCTAGAATCAAAACTTATTAATCACACAGCTTTGTTCTTAGAGTTTGCTTTGATTTTGATGGCTAAATCCTTAAATTTCAGAGCACAAAAGTAGATTTGTGTAAAGATACCATATACTTAATAATTAATCAATCACTATGCTTGTTTTCTTTTAATAACAGTATCTCTTTTTTTCATTTAAAGGTTTGATACTAACCATTAGCACTATTATGATGATTTTTTTTTGCTCTATCAGTGATACTTGGCACTGAAACCTCCAACAAATATGAAATTAAAAACAGCTTGGGACAAAGAATTTACTATGCGGTGGAGGAAAGCATCTGCTTCAATCGCACTTTCTGTTCCACAATGAGATCTTGCACTCTGCGGATCACAGATAACTCAGGTCGAGAAGTGATTACAGTAAACAGGCCATTGAGGTGTAACAGTTGCTGGTGCCCTTGCTACCTACAAGAGGTTAGTCATTGGCTCTGGAGTGCCTCCCACCCCCGCCATTTGAAAAGATTAGCAGTTATTTCTTTAATCAATAGCATTCATATAGAGCTATATGGCAATTAACCTTTCAATTGACTGAATTAGTACATCATTACTTGAGAATCAGAAAAGCTTGAGGATTTGGTTAAAAAAAAAAAAAAAAGTCTTTTTCTTTCCAACCAAAAAACATAGTGGCTTCTGTAATATTAATTATTGAAGACAACTCATGCATCACGTAAATGAGACACTAGCTATATAATTGTCATATCTATGAGTTCCACCATTAAGCAAGTCTACCCCTTATCCCTTTGTCTTCTCTAATTGTAGCAAAGTTCAGAAAGTCCCAAGTGATACTTGTAAGGCGTTCTCTCTTAGCTAGGTATTACTATTTAGGCACAGAATGTCACATCTCATGCATACATTTACGACAAACTTCAAGATTTGCAGAAGACAATGTTATTGTTCTAGATGGAATCAATTGCTTTATTTTAATATATAACAGATTTTTGTTACTCTTTAATGGACCTGTAATAATAACTTTTATTGACACAATGTAGTTAAGTTGATATAGAACATATACTTACTCCAATGTCTTGATATCATGACTTCTCTATAAACTAGAAAGAAGAGGATTTACTGTCCATATTTTGCAGTTGAAGAAACTGAGGCTTAGAGTGGAGGTGACTTACCTATTATCACACATTTAGAAAATATCATAGATGGTACTTCATCCAGGTGTCTTTATTCAAGTGCAAGTTTCTCTATTGAGGACCTATGTATAAGTACTCTACTTAAGGCTATAGGAAATATATATTGATGGAAGAAGGTTAAAGAAGTGTCCAACAATATATATTAAAGCTAATTCTCCAAGTATTCATAGGTAATCACCTGGCTGTGATAAGATAGCTAAAATACTCATACATGAAGCCTAAAAATTTTATCCTCCTGTTGAGGATATTTAAGATGTAGTAATATGGCCCAATATAGTATAGTTAGTATAATTACAGAATATACATTCATTTAAAAATTTCTGATAATTAACATTTTATTTCACAGTAGCCCAGTGTCACATAAATTAAACATGTTTTTTGATACCCATCAATAATTTTTAAAATTTGGTCAAAATTAAACTAATTACTTTAAAAGTGATCCCTGAACAATTCTATATAATACTAAGCAATCTTATTGAAACCACCTATGTCTATCCAAGAACACTATAGACAAATACATAAGACTCTGAACTTAATACATAAGAAAAGACAAAATGAGATCTGATGATGGAAAGTTGGTTTGATTTAAAAGCAACCAATTTTCGTTATTCGCACCAACCTCCAACTTCACAAATAATTTGATTTGGCTACATAAGTATATTGAAATATATAATATAATGGAAAATACAAAATCAGAATGAAGGGTAATGGGTAAAATACTAAAATAAAGCCTGCAAATAACAATTATCAGTCTTTAACACTTTGGAAGATGTGAAACAGTAATCAAATTGGTGTGTAACTGCAGACTCAGTTGTTTTTAATTAAACACAGAGAAACTGGAAGTTGACAATCTGAAGAGAAAAATATTTATCAGTACCTAACAATTGGTAAATCAGGATGAAAACGTGTGTTGTAGCAACTGAGAGGGAGTAGATATTAAGTCCCTCATGGGAAACAGCTTCCCATACTTGACCAACTACTGAAGTCAGAACAAAAATGACAAAGAAGCCAGTGTCCCAAGGTCAGAAGACAGTTCTGGGATAGGTTCTCTTTAAGGAAGTAAGATCAAAGACATGGACTTTTAGTGCATAGTGCCAAACATCTATATATACAGTGAGTTTCTTAGTTTCTATAAAATATAAAAAAAAATTCACAGCTTTGCTTCCTTAGAAGCAGATATCTAAAGTGATTTGTAAAATATAAAAATAACTTCATAAAAAGTATATTGTTTAGAAATAATATTATAATAAAATTAAAATATAATAACCTTAAAATGTTTTTATTATCTCCTCTTAGTTAGAAATTCAAGCCCCTCCTGGTACCATAGTTGGTTATGTTGCACAGAAGTGGGATCCCTTTCTGCCTAAATTCGCAATTCAAAATGCAAACAAAGAAGATATTTTGAAAATTGTTGGTCCTTGTACAACATGTGGCTGTTTTGGTGATGTGGATTTTGAGGTATGATTGACAAAATAAAAAACGTTTTCACTTAGAACCTGCTTTTTTGCAACAGAATTCAATTTTTAAAATGTTCTAATCATGAAATATCTCTGAAATAAATTTAGAAAAAAACATATTTGTAAAATAATGTAATAAGCTAATGTTGTACATGCCAATAATAACTTGTAATTCCAGATGTAAGTCCAATAATTTTTTTTAAACTATACAACAAGAATTTTCTTTATGTGGAAATATAGTACTGATGGTATAAAACAAATATGTATATAGTTTCGAATCACATAAATTACATTTTTTTTTTCAGTAGCCCTGGTGGAAAAGTATCCCAGTACAGATCTCATCTCAGAAGCACATTCCATTAAAATATCACTAATTTAAATGCTATATTCTTGCTAACTTTTATAAAACAATCTACTCTCACATAAACATACTTGTATAAATTGAATAATAAAAAACAATCAATCCATAGTTACAAATTCAATCTGTATCAATATGAACTATCTTAACAGCTTATCCTGGAAATACATCTTAGGCAGAGGAGATGATCTGATTTAAATTGTATATTTATTTTTCATTCATTCATTCATATATATTCCACCAGGACACTCAGTCTATAGAACTCCAGAGAATTTATTCACATAGAATACAGTTTGCAAAATGAGCTGTCCTAACTCCACCTTAGTCCAAAAGTACTTGGCATGGCTTTCAGAAGGGCGTATAAAAATATGCCCTATGAACAAGGAGAACTTAGATATAAGAGTTTTAGTATTCATGGTATAAGGATGTCATAAGTAACTTTATTTTCTATCTTCTACTGACATACTGAAAGTGAAAGTTTATATTGAATCACTTTTAGCCTTTGAATCAGTAACAGAGCAAGTAAATGAATAGTTGATAAAGTTTTATTGTAGACTCCTAGCTGAGAAGGACTACAGATTATTAATGTCAAATTAGTCTGAATCTCCTGTGTGGTATATTAAGGCTTTTTAAATTCAAAAACAGGACTTAGGATTGGTTGTAAAGAAGTGGTCTAGTTAAATGTTTGTGTATAGTATAAAAATGAGGTTAAGCAATGGCTGATATTTAAATATGTTTGTAACTATAAATCTTAGCGATAAAATTTAAAAGTTAAAAAAATTGTACACAGAAGTGAAGCTAACTACTTCTAAAATCTCAAACCTATTTTCTTTTTCTTTTTCTTTCTTTCTTTCTTTCTTTCTTTCTTTCTTTCTTTCTTTCTTTCTTTCTTTCTTTCTTTCTTTTTTTCTTTCTTTCTTTCTTTCTTTTTCTCTCTCTTTCTTTTTCTTTCTTTCTTCCTTTTTTCTCACTCTCTTTTTCCTTCCTTCCTTCCTTCCTTCCTTCCTTCCTTCCTTCCTTCCTTCCTTCCTTCCTTCCTTCCTTCCTTCCATCCATCTTTCCTTCCTTCTTCGCTTTCTTGCTTTCTTGCTTTCTGTAAATAATTCAGGTTATAAATCGAGACCTCAAGTAAAGAAATGGCTTTCATAGTTAGACCACATAATTGAGACTATGTACCTGCTGCCATCTTGTGGTAGCCTGTCCTTAATTATTTTTTACTAATGTATTCTCTATCTGCATAAAAGAGAGAGAGAGAGAGAGAGAGAGAGAGAGAGAGAGAGAGAGAGAGAGAGAGAGAGAAAGGAAGGATGGATAGAAGAAAGGAAAGAAGGAAGGAAGGAAGGAAGGAAGGAAGGAAGGAAGGAAGGAAGGAAGGAAGGAAGGAAGGAAGGAAGGAAGGAAGAAAAGAATATTTGATGGATTAAAAAACTGTTAGAAAAGCAAAATTCCTGAAGATTGAACTGGAAAGTTAAGTCTACAAACCTATGCTTATATAAAGGAATGAATAACTTTAGAGATGATGAATAAAATAATTCACATCTCTCATGAAGTAAACATGTGAAGAAATCTAAAATCATCTCTTTCACCTTCAAAGTTGATACCTCTAATTTTCTTTTTAAAGGTGAAGACTATTAATGAAAAGCTTACAATTGGGAAGATTTCAAAATACTGGTCAGGGTTTGTAAATGATGTCTTCACCAATGCCGACAACTTCGGGATTCACGTTCCTGCAGACCTAGATGTGACAGTCAAAGCAGCGATGATTGGTGCTTGTTTTCTCCTTGTATGTATGGTCTTAAAGAGTATAAGTAATTTATTTCTCTCCTTTTCAATTGTTAATTGAAAATATACAGCCTTTACCCCAAAGAATAAGTTGTGTGCATACAAAGTTAGTGTAGGACCAACATTCTTCAGAAGTTAGAATGCAGAAGCTTGCATTTCTATCAGACAGCCCTTCTCTAGTGACCCTCAAGGATTGATGCCCTGTCACATCTTTTCAATCATTTCCTCAAAATCTGAGTTACCCTTCCCTTTCAACATCAGTTTATATTATTGGCTTATTTACTCTTTCACTGAAAAATACATAAACATAAATATTCTAATTGTTTATCCTGGGTAAAGGTCAGAACAGTTTCATAATTTAACAATGAGCTAGGTGATATTCAAAATGTGAAAAGTGCAGTTTTCTTGCCCTTCCAATATATACATAGATACATGAGATGACAGGAATGCGTTAATATGCACTAGTTTCCACTATAACAAAGATATTATGTCTTTGTCCTTTCTTCCCAACTTATAACTTAATTAAAAAACACTTTTTTTTTAGTATAAAATTGGTGATAGGAGAGCAGAAGTCAAGTAATTCCTATGCCAAATGCTTGGCTATCACCTGTTCCGGATGTCCCCTCTAATATCTCCCTTATTGTCCAGCATTTCAATGCATTCACAAAGACTCGTGGAATTTAAAATTCAGCCTACATTCTACATTTCATATTTTGTTGTTCTTCAGAATTTTAGAATCCTACATCTTATGGTTATATTAATGTATGCTGCTATGGGGGAAAATGGCCTTATTTACTCAGTCAATTCTAAAGACATTTGAGAAATACATTAACTAAAAATAATTCCCTGCTTACATCACTGATGGAGACTTAGAGTTACTACAGAATAAATAATTATATAGAGAGATGATCTCTTCAGAAACTTAAGAGGACTTACTTTAACTTATTGGTTCTCTATCATTGGAAGAAGGTAGAATTTATATGTGTAGAGTACTAGCTTTTTGTGTTTACTATAAAGTCACTTACCCTCAATTCCCATTTTTATCTACAGATATAACCAACTCCCATCAATCTTGCCTGTTACCTCATATTTCTTTCATTTCCAATTCTCCTCTACTCAAAAGGACTTTTAATTTGCCACTTCCTGCTCACCTTTTACATTTTAATCATTTTCTGCTTCAGCACCAATCCCCCAAAACACACACGTGCTTGCATGTACACACACACACACACACACACACTTTTTCAAAACTTTAATTTGGCCTTTGTAATTAAGTCCTACACTTAATACTTATATTAAAAAGATTATTTTTAATCTGTTCTACTCACTTATTTTATGTAACAGGCTGATGGCAAAAATGTACTACTAACAATTCCTTATACACTATAAGTTTAAAAAGCACCGATCTAGATAATACCCCAATTATCCTAAAAGATAACTTTTTAACTCCAGTGTCTAAGGGACAAATATACTCACTGAGAATATCTAATAGCTCCTATCCACTTTGTGTTTTTTTTTTCTTTTTACCATAATATCATAAAACATTTGTGCTTTTCTTTTTGTCAACATAGCTTTTAAAACAATTTCTCACGTGTTTACCAACATAAATTACTGACTTCTAAATATAAATGGATAGGAAGAATTATGTTTTTAATTTTTAAATTCTGTCTACATTTCATAACCTTATTGGAAAAGACCTTTAAAAAACTGCTAGTATGAGGATATTTTCTATTCGAACAGCAAAATTTATAAATACATCCTACATCTCCTGTGGTTAAAGTCTACCTCTCCATAACCGACAGCTCTAACTTTGTCTCCCATGTTCCCTCTGGTAGAGTTTTCAGTACTTCCTCAGGTGGCTGTCTAGTAGTCCATGGTGATATATCTAATTCTTGTTCAAAGGTTAGTGCCTATTATAACTTCATGCACTAACCCAGAATGCCCTTTAGTCTAATTCTGAAAAAGCTTGATAACCTCAAATTATGACTGATGATACCATGCTGATTCAGAAAAGGTTTCCAAGTTGGTTGTGCTCTGAAAATTAGGCATGCAGGTGTCATGAAACTTAAGACTTTTTTGTTTTTCTCCTACTGATAAATCACTTGCTGGAACACAACTGAGAAACATAATTGTTTTATATAATCAAAGCTTACATGTGAGACTCTTGATCTTAATTTGTTGCCTTTATGTAAATTTACTCATATTCAGTTTATTTATTTGTAGGATTTTATGTTCTTTGAACATTCATTGGCTGGATTATAACAAGGAAGATGACAAAAACAGTAAATTATGCAAAATATATTTCAGTAAGTAAATGGCAAGTTTAACGATCTCTTTCCCTTGAAGATGTCAATATTTGACACTGTCTAATTCTTTTTCATTTTCTTCTAGAAATCCCTTGAGCTTGGATTTCATTTATGAATGATTTGAGTATTTGCTCTTTTGTAATAAAATGTTCATTATTATATTTATTAAGCATAATGTAATGAAGCAATTATCTAGTTGTTTATGCATGATAGCTAAGAACAAGATTACTGGCCCTAACACAGGTTACCTTGAGAAATTATCATTCTTTCTTTTTATTCTTTTGAAGTCTTTGCTTGAGAAATAAAAAACGAAGGCTTTCAGCATTGCTGATAAAAATTCAAAGTTTAGAGAACACTTTGAAGTTTTACTGGTACCATATAGTGTTACAAATCAAAAGAACAGGATTTCTAAAATATATTTTTATAAGTAATCCTTTTTTTACTTTGTTTATTAATTTTCTTATTGTATTGAGACATTTTTACTACATATTGGAAAAGCTAAAAGTTGTTTAAACAATATGTTTAAAAATGAAAAGAAAAATAGATAAAATCAACTTGTTTTAATGGCAAAAGGCACACTTACAATTCATAAGGAAGCTAATACTTACCTACCAAAACATGCTTTAAATACATACCCATGATAAAGATTTACATAAGCATATAAACAGATTTCCAAGTTAGTAAAAGCAGTGGTACAGATCAAGAACTTTATCTGTTATCAATGAAAATTCAGAAAAAAAGGAGGAGATAGATCTAAGGCTCTGAAAATGGACAACTCCAAGACTTAAAGCAAACAAACAAACAAACAAACAAACAAATAAACGTAACAATACACAGGACAAATGCAGAAGTCAGGGAGCACAGTCAATTCAATTAATTAATGCCTTCCACTTTGATGTTTTCAGAGTCCTTTAGATTATTGTCTAATTATCCACATATTCCCAAAGTCCACACCAGAGGGAAAAAAAATTTTTAATGAATGATGAATTCTTCCCTACTCAGAATGAGAAAACAGATTTGCTTTTACAGATTTGTAGCCATTTAGGCTCTACTTTAGAATTACACAAATACCACCTAAATTTTCATCTGCATATAAAGATGTTTAGAGAAACTCCAGGCAGTCCTGCACTTAGTAAAAGGAATGTGTTCCAAGCATCTGTTACTAAGTTAGATGTTTGGAATTAGGAATCTATCATCTAGAAATAGTATTGTATATGGTAATTAAGTTCCCCAAATAGTCCACAAATATCCATTTAATTCTGGTTTCTGAGTTAAGGGCTTTATGTGAAATGAAAAGGAAGTTTCTCCTCCATTTTCTGGTTCAGTTTCCTTTAGCAGTCTTTATTCTTACTTCACATCTTTCTAAGAGTTTACTGATTAAAGATAAGATTAATGAGAGAGTTAGAGAGGATGAGATGAGTGTGTATTCTCAGGCCAGGTGGGGTCAAAGCCAGAAAATTTATGGCTGGGAGAACATGCTAAACTAAGAGCACAGCACAAACACATAGAAGTCAGATACATTGTAGTTATCACCAAGAATGAAGAGGCGCCAGGAGTTCAAATGAAGACACCTTTCCCACTCATCTATACCCCAGGTGTCCTCCAACTAATAATGCTAGATCATGATTCAAGAATACCTTCTTTTTCTGGATGTACGTATTTAGTCTTTGTACCCTGAAATTTATTTAGAAACTAGACTGAACTCAGTAACTGAGTCTGAGTGAACCAACAGGTACTGTGAAAACAAACAAACAAACAAAAAAACCTGAATATCTTTCCCTATGCATAATAGCCTAGAGGGAAAAAACTAAAACCCACTAGATAAATCACCCATACTTCCCTCTAAAAGAGAAATTTTGAACAGTGATCCGAAAAATAAGAGTATAACCCTGACAGCATATATAGCAGTTCACTAAAATTTGGATTCATCTGAGCCTTAATTAGAGGTTTATATACATTTATTTTAGATTTGTTGTTTTTAATCAAAATGAGAATAAACAAAGTATATAACATAAAATGTTAATACTTCACAAATTACTATTCTTACTTTTACAATTCTGGTACAGTCTCTTTAATTGTTAAAATTAGAAGGAAATACATTTACAATATTTGAGTTCTCAAGTTCAGCATTTTTTCTTTTATGTAAACTTTGAGTCTTTTTCATTCTTATAACATTTTGTTTTTAAATCTGTGGATTATCGTAGGAAAAAAAAAGCCTTTCTAATAAAAATTCTCTAAATGCAAATGATTTTGTCTATTTCTTATACTAGGACTTTTTTTTGCCATAAAAATAAGTGAGCATTATGCTTAGTGACATATTATATTTCTTTTAACTGTCCAGGTGATAAAATTAGGCATCATATATTTAAGTAATTTAAATTAAATGATTTAAGGAATCCATGGTTTATTGTTAAAAGAAAAAATAATTAAAATTTTGTTAGTGAAAAAGAGAAAACTATATTAGGTTTTGCTCACTGAACCAGTATTTTATGACTATCTGCCAAAAAAAAGTATTATTAAAACAATTAAAATACATTTTACAGAAAGTTTCTATTTAATTATAAATATTTGGTTTTGGTTTTTAAAGGTCAATTACAGTAAAAATATAAGAATTTCAAATATGAAAATTTGGTAATTTGGTACCATGATGAAATAATTTGTTTTATGAATATATAAAAGCTAACATTAATAATCATGTTTTAGACATTGTGCAAGACTTCTCACATACAATTATCA
Organism: Macroglossus sobrinus; assembly: GCA_004027375.1. NCBI lineage: Eukaryota > Metazoa > Chordata > Mammalia > Chiroptera > Pteropodidae > Macroglossus > Macroglossus sobrinus. The sequence continues at coordinate 189,169 of PVKZ01002390.1, forward strand.
TCTAATTTCAATGCAATACAACAAAATTCTTATTATAAGTTCAAAAGTACAGATGAGAAAATTAATGCTTAGGAAGGTTAAAATAACTTGCCAAGTTTTACAGAGCTGTTAACTTTTTGTTTACCTTCTACAATAAGAATATGAGTGGACAAGAAATGGCAAAAAGAGAACTTCTAAAATACATAGAATGAAAATTTTAAACGTTCTCATTTCTGTAAAGCTTAAATAAGTAATATTCTCATTAATGCTCTCTCTTTTTGAAAAAGTAACATACAAACAACTTAAAATTTTCATCCACTAAAAGTATAGCTTTGGTGTCATTTTTGTGGATACCTCTGTGGTTACTATCACAGATTAAATAGGAAATGTGTAAACCTGAAAAAAATCTCTGAGAAAAAGGTTAAATTTTATTAGGTATTTTAAAAATGTTATCAAACAAAAAAGATTGAAAAAATATTTTCTGGTATCAATAAATCATAAAGGCTAGTTCAATCTACCATTTAATTGCTTTTTCAAAATTAATCTTGGTATAATCAAATAATCAATAAATATAGCCGCAGGATGCATTTTGATACTTATATCATATTCACAAGTATTTTGAGTGTTTTAAAATATATTACATTTTTAAATATGTTCAAAGCTAGAAGTAGAAAATACATAGACTAATAGATAAAAAGTCTACATTTTTAGATAATTGAGTTGTTCAAACCCCACTCATATACATATAAGTAACATACACAAATAAGTGAGGTTGCAGATAACAGCAATACCACATTATTAGCTCTGCTTGGTTATACCAGCAGATTCATGGAAATACATTTTCTATTAGTGTTTACTTTGTTATTTCTATAATCTGGAAAATAGGTCCCCGTCTCAAGTTGTAAATCTTGTAAATCATGAGCTAGTGCTTGACCAAAAAGGTAGGAACTGTCCTGGAATCCCTAAGGAAGTACTATCCAAGTCAATTGCTAGTGGACTTCGTTAGGGGAGTCCCATCCAAAGGCTGGATGTTGTGACTGGATTTTGAATAGAAATTGTGACTGGATTAAAAGGCATAAAAAAGAATTCAGCCTTTAAGTCTAATATAGTAAATTAGTTGGTCTCTGAAGGTATGTTCCCCCATAGAATAAATGGATTAGGAACTACTGTATGTATGGGTAAATGGATATTTATCCAATAGGTAATATAAAGGTGGAGTAAAATAAAGAAATTGGCTTACTTGTGATGCCCAAAATGATGAAAATTCGAGAGGAGAAGGGTCCAAAGAAAGGAGGACAGAGCAGGTGGCCCTGGTATCCAAAAGAAAAATAATTGTCCCACCTGTCACATCCAAATTAACACTTGGCTCCAGACCAGTAACAAAGATTCCTTGTAATGGGGCCAACTGTAGGGATTCTCCTCTGTCCTGTGCAACCATTTGACAGACTGTGGCTGGCTCTGACCCAAGTGTTCCTCTACCCTTGGGGCAGAGGGCAGCCCAATGACCCAACTGCTGATACTTGTAGCAAGTAGATTTGGGAGGCTTGTCCTTGTTGGGACACATTTTTTACCCAGTGGCCAGGTTGGTGGTACACTTTGATGAGTTCTTGCCATTGGGAGATGGGTACCCAGGAACCTGGGCACCCATGGACCTGCGCTGTGATTGTTCTTGAAAGGCTGTTAGTATTTGAGTAATCCTAGCTTCTGTCCTTTCTTTCTCATGAGCCTGGCTTCTACTGCCTGGTCTGATAAGGTATGTAGTGTTGGTATCTGGTGTAGAAGAAGTGATTGAAATGGTAGTTGGCCAGACTAATTAGGGAGAGAGCAAAGTGGCAGTAAGGTAATAGTGATGTAAGATGGCAAATTCTCAGTATAGAGAGAACTCAAGCCTTGTACTGACAGAAGGAGGTTCTTGGTGAAGTATAAGAAAGAATTCAAAGATCCGGGTGAGTCCAAGAGAGACTTAGAGGAACAGAGACAATAGAGAGATGAGGACAATGAGAGAGACAGAGTAAAGGAGCTGAGAAGAACCAATAGACACTGAGAGGGACCCTGAAAGTTTGGGAAATTCAATTTGTAGACTTATCCACTTTCCGGTTACAGGAATAGGTCATAGCTTCTGGTTCATTGTTTGGAGGAACTGGGGAGACTCATAAGACATTGTTTAAATTCGAGACAAATGTACCCAGCTGTTGATTTAAAACACAGATTATTTTAATAAAGTATAGAATTTTTGTTTTCTACTCGGAAAACTTTTTCGTAGTATCAGTAGCAGTCTGAAGTTTTAGAAAACATTGTCTTATTAAGCAGAGAGAGAAAAACAGAACTCTAGTTTTGTATTAGCTTACTGTTGATATTTAAGTGTTTTAATGTCTAAGGGCAGTCAGAATGTAAGCAAAGAAGTAATTCACTTGCCCTTAATAGTTTTATAGAGGCTATGGATAGGCAGAGTAGAGTACCACTTGTGTTTTAAAAGTGCCTCCTTTTTTCTCTAGGTGCCTCAGTCTAAAGCAGCAATGGCTGTGTTACATTTCTGGCTATCTACAAGAGCTAGAAAGTTACTGAGAATCAGAAAAACCTTATATGTCCTCTAATTGCAAGCAATAAATAAAAGTAAGCAATTAGCATTTTTAAATTAGTAAATAATCCAAAAGAAATAAAAAATAAATGCACATAATAGAGTGGAAAACTTAGAAAGTTAAAAGTGGCTTAGAAAAAAAAATAACAAAGCAAAACAAAACCTGTGTTTAAAAAAGATAGCTTCTCCTGGGGAATAATGATGTGGAAGGGGTGGTCCCTAAAGAAAAATGGTGGCCATGTCTACTAAACAATAGTAGGTAAAAGAAAATCAAGTTACTTTATGGAAGTATGCAGAAGTATGATCACTTTTGTAAAATCAAAAATAATTACTTGTGGAGTATGTGTGAAAATAAAGAGAAGAGAATACAAAAGTTTAAATTTTCTATTTGCTATAGCAAAAGCACAGGTATGCAATCATAATTGCCACATAAAATGTTTTTAAGTATGTTTAAAAGCATGACAGCCAGAAAATAGGTCTATCCTGCAGATCTAGGTTTATTTAAAACTAATTGTTTTCTCTGCTTCTTTACATCTAGGAGTTGCCGTGTAATTCAGCTTCTTGTCAATGGAACATAACCAGCAGCCTATTACGGCTTCCAGTAAAGCATTTACTTTCTTGTTAAAAAGGTCAGATGTGGCTGGCTCTACTTTTCTACCCACTTCTTCCTCCTTGGTACATGATTTGATGCCTGGAAATATAGCAGCAATCTTAATGAATCAACAAGCCAATACTCTAACAATGGCAACTCAAATAATAGAAGGATTATGGGTCTTTGATGACATGATAAAACTGCTGTACCTGTCCTGGACTACCTGGCTCCAAAATTCTTAAAGGAGATCATTAATGTGTTAAGTACTTAAGCCACTAGTATTCAGGTAGACTGTAATATGAAGCTAAAAATATTACTATCTGATATAAACATTTAGAGAAATTAAAATAAGATTTAGGGTCACACAAACAGAAATTTAGATATGAAAATAAACCATAAAATTGTAGATAATTAAAATTTTCTGTTATGCAAATATAACATGAACTAAGACAAAAAGAAAAAAGTTGCAACACAAAAGAAGACATAGTGCTTATTCTTAATGGGGAAAGAGCTTAACCAATGTATAAGACAAATAATATAAAAGAAAAATAGGTATACCAATGAACATAAATTTATTTAAAAGGAAATATTAATGGCTAGTAAAAGTAAGATTATATTCAAATTTTCTATTAAAGAAATGAATTATATTAAAAAAGATTCAATCGCTTCTCTTTTGGCTAAGATCAAGTGTAGAAAAGATTCAAGTTTGAATTATACATTGTTATCAAGGGCTCAAGAAAGCAGTACTTTTTATAGACTCTTGGTAGAAGAATAATTTGATATTAATCAGAAGAAAAATTTGCCATCAAGTTTAAATAATTTTAAATGTACATTTTAGTTGAACAAGCAACTTTGTTTTCTTGGAAATTATTCTATAGTTATGTTAAATAAATGCAAAAGCTTTCAAAGATATATGTACCAGGGTTCTAGTTGCAAAATTGTTTTAATATTCACAATAAAATGAATGGAGACATCCTAAATGTTAATCAATGGAGGATTAGTTAATAAATAATTGTTCATACAAAAAAACAGATTTTTTTTTAGAATTAGAGATTGATAGCTGTTTAGATGAGGGAGACAGGGGAAAAGGGGCAAGGGATGGGGAAGGAGGATAGAAAATGTCTGTAACACAGTACATAGAAGAAAAGAAAGTTACTTTGCAGAAGTATCAGAACTATGATTCATTTTTGGTAAAAAAAAAAAAGTAGTAATTACATATATACTCTATAAGATATTCTTAAACTTAAAAATCTGGAAGAACAAATACAAAATTTAATTGTGATTATTTCACAGTTGGGACAGGCATAATGCAGGAATTAATTATTATTTATATATTTCTGAAATGTCTGAACAATAAACTTATTACATACACTCACACAAACATACACAACCCCCCTCACGTACACACACATGTGCAATATTCGAAGTGCAACTATCTTTAAAAACAATTATTCAGATTTGCCTCAAGGGAAAATTTGTAAGATTTCCTGAATTCATAGAAAAAAATATTAAGAATAAAATTAAGAAAAATAATTACTCTCTTTTTTTCTTAATGACTACTCCCAACCTTTTCGATTATATTCTAAATAAGTTCACCTGTAATGACAATCTATTTCTATTTTTTCCGTTGATTTTTTTATAATATTGAACCTATAAACATGTACTAGGTTTCCTAGAATCTATAATACTACCCAACATATTTAATTCTCAGCCTGTTAATATTCCCCCTCATATAGTTCAGTAGCAGTCTGATTTGAAATTATATCAATGGACATGAGTACTCAAGATAGAGAAGAATAAATGTCCTGTCAAAATACTGAAAAAGATAAAATTTGCATGCTGAAATCACTTGGTCTCTAATTAATTACTAATACACATGGTAATCTTTTTACTAGTTTATTTTCTACCCACATAAAGAATGCATTCAGAAGAGAACTTGAAAGAGAAAGTTCATCTCTTACTGGATTGGTTTTAAGGTGCTTATGGAACATCAAAGTGAAGAAAACTGGCAATACCTATCAGGAGAGAAATTTAAACCTCTAGCTCAAAAGTTTAAATCTGGTAATTGAAATTGTGAGCTCATGACTTAACTCACTGAAACTATATTGCATGAAAAGAGAAGTGTCAAAGTTAAAGAAAGCCTTGGGACGCCATCCTTTAAAACAGCAAAGAGGAAGAAAAGTCCACAAAAAAACAGAGTAAAACTGCCTGGAGACCAGCAGGAAAAACAATAGAATATGATTCTATAGAAATTAAGAGAGGAGAGGTTTCCATGAGGTGAGTGGTAATTAACTATGCTCAGTATTACAGTGAGTTAAAAAAGAAAGATTTAGTTATTTTTTTGGGATCTAAGTCTTTGATATTATTAGGCCTTGGAGAAGGTAGTATTAAAGGGACTTTGTTAAAAGTTCTAATTTAGCACATTTAGGCATGATGAAAAGAAAGGAAGCAGAGAAAATGAGTGTAGATTTTTTTTTCAATGTAATAAAAATAACTTAGAATTAACAGCAAATATCAGCAACCATGAGGATCTGAAAGAGGGTGGCATCTAGTGGTCTTAATTAGGCAGGGTGTATTTTAGTATGATGCAGAAAAAATTGTGGGAATTAACTAAGCAAAGCCTGTAAAATAATACAACAGAAATAATATACCAAAAATTGGGGGGTAAATCTATTATTTGAATAAGACTAAAATCGTTCTTCCAGAACCAAAAGCATAAACATTTGATTAAGTACAGCACAGGGAATATAATCAATAATATTGGAATAATTATGTATAGTGTCAGGTGAGTGCTAGGCTAATCGGAGGGATCGCTTCATAAATTATATAAATATCTAGCCACTATGTTGTACACCTGAAACTAATAAAAAATAATATTGAATGTCAAACATAAATAAAAAATAATTTTTTTTAAAAAAGTAGATTGGAAAAAAATTTTATTGATCTAAATTAAAAGGTTGAGCTTCAGTTATTATTTTATGGAGTGCTTGAAACAGATGAGAAAAATGAAGAATTAGATGTAGAATTATGGATTCTAATTTTTTAATAAATTGCTCTAAACTGTTTACATGTAAATCTAGACATCATGGATTCATATTAGATTTCAGAAAATATAATTTGTTAAAGTCAGTAAAACAAATTTTAATTACTTAAAACCTAATTATACAGCTAGAAAGCAATTCTGAAGAGACATGTAACCTGGAGTTTAACATTTTGTTTTTATATTAAAATTATGTCTATTGGTCATACAAAAAGAAGCAATTATTTCTTCCTGTACATATACAACTACTGATGACAAAATAGTCTCCAAATGCTATAAATTTTACCTTCCTTTTACTTCTTACTTTTCTTTCTTCATCTCCCTTTCTACGTCACTATCCTCTTTCTGAACCTGATTACTTATGACCCTGGCACCAGCCTCTCTTCCCTACAATTCACTCAGCATATGATCAATAGGTTGCCTTTTTAAAACAAGTGCCTCAAAATGTGTTTCCCAGTTAAAAACAGCTAAAAATAAGAACTCATCTCCCCTTTCTGCTAAGTCTCTAATAAAATTATGCAAATGAAGATAATGAAAGATAAAACAAAACTAACAAAAGGCCCAGTATAACATGAAGTCAACAGTAGTGAAACTCACAGATCCCATGAGGGTATCTGGCTCAAAGACAGCAGTGTCATGCAAGGTGGGAGTAGAAAGAATGTTTTAAAACAGTTAAATGAAAGTCTGTCTAATAAAATACTGTGCTAGTCTAGTGTTCCACACTGATTTCATTTCTAACCCCTTCCTTTTCTCTATGCACATTGAGCATAGCAGCCCAGCGTTATACTCCCAGCCATCCCAAAATAGCACTCTTAAAGAAATGAACTCTCTGAGCATAAGGTTTCTAATGTTGTTGGAATGGCTTCCAGTGCCATATAGAGTAAAGTTCCCCATATAAGCCTCTGAGATCTATCCTCTGGCTGAAGCTAAGAGGATCCAGATCAATCAACTAATTTTAGCATTCAAAGGGCGAGTTCCCTGTCTGCTCACCATAAAGGAAACAAGCGTTGTTCATACTTGAGCTCACAATCTTAGTCTTACAAGTGGAAAAGAGCTAATAATCAGGCATATAAGAGCAGAGAATAATGGCAAGATTCCCCAGTCTTCTACTCTTAAATATGAATAAACTAAGGACCACTCAATATATGGAGAAAACCAAGACTAAGAAAAAATTGCTGACCAAAAAAAAAAAAATTAAAAATATATAACTCTTGAGGAATTTAAAAGATTAATAAGCGCATTAAAGAAGAACAGCAGGCTATAAAAAAAAAAAAAAAGTAAGAATTCTTGGAAAATAACATTGTATTATATTCCTGGGACTCCTGTGATTTAGTATCATAATTTAAAGTAAATCTGAATTTTCTAGTAGTATTAAGAATTTTAGCTCCTTTTCTAGGAAATATTTATTAAAAATATTACTGAGTAACATAATTAATAAATTTTAAATATTATTTTTTTTCATTCTCAGATGTAGGTAAATAACAGCAATAAAGATATTAACCAAAAAGAAAAGTAAGCAAAGGCATGTAGATTCTACATAAATAAAGTGTACAATCACTTGCTGGATGTTTTGTTTACATTAATAAATGTACCACTCAAGTACTTGGGCATAAGAATTAGGGGCCATATTGATATATTAAGAGAAACGAAAAGATTTTATTTTTATAGTATTATTCCAGAGCACTATAAAAGAAAAAAATTATAACTATATAATCTAGATAAATAATTCACATAAATAATTGACAAACTGCTAGTTCATTTCTTAAATTTTAATGTTACTATTACTGCTGGAGGCAACCTGAACTCCATTGTTGCCATGGTAAGACTAGGGAGTCTCCGTTATTTTGCTGATGCAGAGAAAAAAATGCAGCTCACAGAGATTTAGGAAAAGTAGAATTTATTGAAAGTACATTTTAGAAGACTGCTCATGCTAAGGAAGGCTGCAGCCCTGTGGAATTTGGGAGGCAAAAAGATAAAAGATAAAAGGCAGAGCACTGCTCCAAAGGAGGAGCGGGTTTTCAGTAAAGAGGGCTGTAACAGCACAGAAGAGGGAGTTCTGTTTATATTTGGGCTGTGATTGGTCGTTTCAAAGATGATCTGCATGTGAAGTCACCTTAACTGTCATTTGGCTGTTATATAACTCCCTGCCTATTGCACATGAGGTTACCCAGAATTCAGTTTGTTATTATTAGATTCATAAATTTCTGGGCATAGGCATGGTATTATACTGATGGTTTAATGAGGCTGAGGTGAAGAAAGGGTCAGAGTAGTTCTTACTGTTCAGGTATTCATGGCTGGACTACACCAGTTTTAGGTTATGGCCCTCTAGTCCTCTGTCTCTCAGGATGCAGAATGATTTTTAAAACTACAAAATAGGTACAGTTTGTGAGCTGGGCCTTCACTCTTTTGTTCTCCTGTTGCTCATGTCTAACTAACTACCTAACGTTACTGCTTCTGAAACAAATGCAAAATTCTAACAAGTAATTATATTATAAAAATGTTTCAGCTTACAACTTCATTTTTTTGTGTGTATGTATTTGGCTTAGTAAGAACTACACAGAGAATATACAAATTTTCATATAAAAATACTTCTATTAAAATGAATGACATTAAATGACACCAGAATTCTATACAGCACTAAAAAGTAAGTTCGAATAATTCTTCATAAAGGAAATAATCTTTGTCATGGGCTCAGTTACAGTAAAGTTGCTAATTCCTACAAGTTTTTCTAAATTCTACTCTCCCTTGCTAATCAATTATATACAACATCTCTATATATTAAGCAATATAGCAGAATTCCTAATTGCAAAAAATAAAACCCACTCTGGATAGCTGAAGCATAAAATAAATGTATTAAAGGATAGTAGGTAGTTTTCAGGATCGTGTGGAAGGCCAGAGTCTGGCATATAATAATAATTAAAAAAAAATGCCCAAACACTGAGAAATTCTCTAAAATTCAGGACATGTGTGAATTTACAGGAGAAAGATAGGAAGGAAAAAAATAGGAATTCATGAAACAGATGAAAGGATGAGGCAGATTTTTTAGAGAGGACATTAAATTATCAATGTTGCAGGAAATGAAAGTTCTTACAATATTTTCTTCTTCTATATTTTTCATTCATAAACTCAACTGATAGTGTCAGTGTCTTTGGGAATAATTCAGTTGAAAGTGAAATGTGAACAAAAACAGTGAAAGCAAAATGTAAGAGAAGCCACAATTCTAAGAATGCAGATACAACTGCACTATGACAGCATATGAAGAATTCAAATTTAAATTCCATCCAGAATTAGAAGTGTCTGTGAGAGCTAATCGTCTTTCCCCTCATATAACAAAAAAGATGAGGGAAGTCATTTTATTATCTTCCACTATCAGTTTCCCAATTTTCCACAGAAACTATTTCAAGCAAAATAGAAATCAATTTGTGGTTAAAATTAATACCCTGGCTTTCTATATTCTTCCACCAGAAACCATGAGACTTATTTGCCATGTGATATTTACTGAAAATAGGGATAAATTCCTTATTATAGAGAGAAAACTGAACATTTTTTTCAAAAATAGCATTAGTGGTAACTAATAATTTGGTATGCTTTATGCTTTGGTTAAAATATTTGTAATAAAAGTAGTTATATAGATGGAGAAAGTATTTATTAGAAGAAGAAAACATTTTCTCTTATAAACTAAGTGCAAAGAATTTTATGAAAAAAAGAAAAGTCCTGTTGTTCACCATCCAATTTCCTTAGTACACAATAGTGCCTGCTGAAGCCAAACTTTATTACATAAGAAAAAAATAAGATTCTTATATTTAAAAATTATTTGAATTTTCTATTATTAATGTAAACAATAATCAAGTAATATGTTACCATTTTGGAGAATTATAACTTAAAGTCTCTCACCTAGGTAATGTTTTTCAGAAAGTAACTTTTGAATATTAAAAAAATCTGCAGGAAAATATCATACATAATTGTAAACCACTGGAAACATGCATGTTTCTCAAAGTTAAAAATAAAATATGGATACACTTTCAATTACTGATACTATTCAACAATGTTTTTTAAAATTTTAACCAATGAATAAAGCATAAAAAATAATAAATTCATGAATATTAGAGAAAAGATACTATGAAAATTTGAAATGTATATTATTTTATTTTTAGAAAATATTAAGCAATCAACTGAAAAACAATAAGGCATTCAATACCAACAAGTATTAACTACTTTCTTATAAACCAGCAATAAAAAATTTGAAAGGTCAGTGGAAAAAATATCCCCTTTAAAATTAACTACAAATAATGTAAAATGCCCCAAAATGGATACAAATATAAATGAGCAAGAGCTGAACATAAATAAATAAATAAATAAATAAATAAATAAATAAATAAATAAACAAATAAATAAATAGAATTTTGCTGAGAGTCGTAAAAGAAAAGATGGATAAATGGAGAGGTTTGTTACTGCCAGGGTTCCTAACCCCTGGATCACAGACTGGTACCAGTCCATGGCCTGTTAGGAACCAGCTGCACAGCAGTAGGTGAGCAGCAGGCAAACCAGGGAAGCTGCATCTGTATTTACAGCCACTCTCCAGCACTAGCATCACTACCTCAGCTCCTCCTCAGATAAGGCATTAGATTTTTGTAGGAACACAGGTCTCTGGTACCAAAATGGTTGGGGACTGCTGACCTAGAGGACATTATGGTAAGTGAAACAATCCAGACACAGGTAGATAAATATCATGTGATAATATTTATATGAAAAATATAGTCAAACTCACAGACGCAGAGAGTGAAATGATGGTTGCTAAGGGCCGCGAATGAAACCAGATAGCTAGAGTTCTGTAGACAGACACAGGAGTTGAGCTATTTAAAATAAGCACTTATTGTCAGAGCACTGGTGATCTGAGAAGGCAGCATGTTATCACTTTCGAAGCTGTCTTAAGTTCTCAGTTTGGCTTAATACATTTAAGGGGAAATCTAGACATTATTCCAGGAACTACATTGAGGGGAAAGGTCTGTTCAGCTTCAAAGAGCCTTCTGGGCTTCCTTCTGGCTATGTGGTCTTTCTTATAGTGTCAGCAACCCAGGAACAAAGATAGGAGTAATCTGTAAAAAAAAATGCTAAACCATAAAAATTATTATCAGCAAGCATTTGACATAGTCAAAAGTTTCAGGGCAATTTTCTGAGTCAGGGGACATTCTAAATTTGAGTCAGATTAGGAATAATCTACTGTCTGATTAAAGACTGGGGAAACCAGTGGACAGTGGGGCTGAAACACATCTAAAGCCAAGACATTATCCTTAGTCTAAAGTCCAGCTGAAACCCACCCTCATGACTATAGACCTGAGGCTCAGTTAACCTTATATCTTAAGGGTTAATGATTAAAGGATCAGGCAAACAGAGGATAATGGTAGGGGTGGGGAGGAGCAAGTGAGTCACAATGCCATTATCTGGGCGAAACCAGCTTGAATCAGAGGAAAAAACTATATTAAAGAAATGACGTTTATGTGTGGTAACAAGCTATAGAGTAAGAAAAGATGAGATCAGAAACTCAGTTGAGGCCCATAATATGGGAATCCTTGTATCAGATCCTTCTTCAGGGAGATAGGGAAATGAGGAGGTACTAGTCAAAAGGTACACCTTTCAGTTATGTGAGGTGCTTAAGTCTCAGAGATCTACAGTATAGTGCCTATGGTTAACAATACTGTATTGTATACTTAAAATTGCTAAGAGTGTATATCGTATATTATTTTCTTGTCAGAAAATAATAATAATGATAAAGTGGACAAGAGTAATCTTTTGGAGGTGATGGATATGTTTATGGCATTGATTATGGTGCTAGTTTCACGCATGTATACTTATATTACCATTTGGGGGTGATTTGAACTTAAGTGTCACCACAGTGGCATGGGATGATAATGACGCAGAAGTGTAATTAGCATTTTTCCTCAGTTCTTCCTTACGGACACAGGAATCTCAAGTCAGTGAGATTTAGAAAGATTTATTAAAAGTATATTTTATAAAGTCAGAGCACACTCCAAGAAGGAAAGTTATTTCAGTGAAGAAAGCTGTAACCACTCATAAGTGGGAAGATCTGTCTTATATTTGGTCCATGATGGGTGGTTACAAAGGCATTCCTAGGTGATTGGTACATGAGGTCATTTTGATTGACACTTGGCTGCTATATAACTCTTTGCCTAGGTCACATGCTTACCCAGAATACAGTTTGTTATAATTAGATTTATGAACTTCCAGCATAAACATGGTATTATAATGATGGTATAATGAGGCTTAGGTTGTGGGCAGGTTAGGGTAGGTAGTACCTTCTGAGCAGGCATCTGTGGCCAGATTAAACCGCCTATAGATTATGGCCCTCCTGTCCTTTATCTCTGAGAATTCAGGAGGAATTTTCTAACTACCAATAAAGTGTTCTTTAGGTGGTCTCTAGGCTGGGCTTTATTCCTTTGTTCTCCTGTTACTCATGTCTGACTAGCTACCTAAGGCTTATGTTCGAACTTATCCGGTTGTGTACATTATATATATATATATATACAGCTTTTTGTATGTCAATTATACCTCAGTAAAATGATTTAAAAAAAAATATTTTAACTGCCTGATTTTACTTCTACTTCAACAGATAATAAGTTATTACTTCACTATCAAATGGGTGGTCTAAATGATATGTATTCACTATCTGATGACAGTTCTAGGACAAGAAAAACAAACTGGTAACGTGACTATCATCTTCTTCTTTAAAAGGAGGGAAAAAAATTATTAGAGCCCACCTACAATTACATTTCTTATCCTTTCTATCTTCATAATCCTCAGTAAAATGAGTCATATCACTTTTAGAAACACTTTTCTCCAATTTATTATCAACAACTGCCACAAAGCCAAAGGCAGATAAGTCCCCAAGTAATCTAGTTTGTTGTAAACTCTTTGTATTTGAATAGAAATCAATCTTGCCTAAGGCTGTCATGAAAAGTGCCTTGATATTTACCACAGTAACTACTTCTTGAACTTTCCTTTCTAAAGACCCTCATGGTCTAGATTAATTCTAAGCCACTATTTTGTTCAGTGAACTAGTCAGGTGAACTAAGTCCTCTTAAGGAAAGCTCTTCTCATTCTCTAAATGTCACTTTTCATCCTTAGTGGGCTTCCTTGCTTAGCATTCCTAAAACAGAGAGGTCAGCCAGTGGGAGGGGAAATGAGCAGACAACTGGGCTCTTCTAAGTTCCACAAAGTGAAGATTCACCTAGAATCTCAGATGTCTCTCAAAATACAACTTACAGTTAAGTGAGTTAATTAGGTTGAATTAATTAACTCACTTAACTGTTCCTTTTTAGTGGTAAATGTTCGAATGAGTAGATAGATAAATGACAGACTATGTTCATTTAAACTACAAAAATATAGTTAATAATTATAATAAGTGTGATAACATGAGGAATTCAAATGTGAAATCAGACTCACGAATAAGAGATCTTACTCAGGTATCAAGCTATCTGAGTAAGATCTCTTTTTTGTGATATAGGATACAAGTCATCTAGTCACCATGCAGAGTCAGGATACAAGTCATCTAGTCACCATGCAGAGTCAGGATACAAGTCATCTAGTCACCATGCAGAGGTGAAGCAGAAAGAGGTCTAGAAACATTGACACAACTCCTTAAAGCCTTTCTTGCCACATCAGGATACTCTGGCCCAAATTAATATGACCGATTGCTTAATAATATATGCAGCTACGTTACTTAACAGAATGGAGTTATTTTAGTCATAAAACATCTCCATTTTATGCCCAGTTAGTTATACAGCTCATTTGACATTTTCTAAGGAGCTCTTCCTTATAAAACCGCAGGTTCTAGATTTGTTTACTGGACAAATCCTAGACAAGCCAGCTCCATTCTACTGTAAGCATTCCATAGAAAAAGTCTCTACTTCTAGCAAATATCATTAATTTGGTTATCAGATCTGCCCTTAGTATATTTACCAAGGAAATTTAACCAGGTCACTTTCTTTCCTGAGTGACAAAACAGTAGAGGGAATAGATTCCAGACTTGCTGATTAAAAAATATTCTTCCCAGAGTTAATATAATGTAGTTAAAGGTATATATTAGCACCTTTGGGAGTGTTGCATTATAAAGAATTTTCAGGCAATTCCCTAAAAAAGTGCTTTAGAAACTTTTTAAATTACTACTTCTATTAAAATATTTTACTGTGTTATTCTGTTAGCAAGCTTATAAAGGACAACAAGTTGGCTATATTTTAATTAACTAATCCTCGAAAATTATTCCAGCAATCCAACAATCATGTCACATAGATCTGATAAGATTTCAATTGTAAAAAAAAATGATGACTTTTTTTATTTCAATATATGTAGAAATCTCCTCTTACCAAAGCAAGTTGTTAATAGTAATAGTCAATAATAATAGTAGTAGAAACAGTAGTTAAAATATTAGTAGTGTTATTGCTAGGGTGATGTGAAATCCAGCATTGCCCCAGAGACATAGAGGGGGTCAGTGCAGAAAAAAATACAGGTCAATCAGTGAGATTTAAGAAAAGTAAGATTTATTAAAAATACATTTTAGAAGAAGACAGGCCATTATAAGGAATGCTGCAGCTCTGTGGAATTTGGGAGGCAAAGATAAAAGATAAAAGGCAGAATATACTCCAAGGGAGGAACAGGTTTCCAGCAAAGATTGCTGTAACCACGAAGAAGTGGAATGATCTGTTTATATTTGGGCCATGATAGGAAGTCCTGGATGATTCGTATGTGAAGTCCCCTTGATTGACAGTGGCTGCTATATAACACTTTGCCTACCGTGCATGTGCTTACCCAGAATTCAGTCTGTTATAATTAGATTTATGAACTTCCAGGCATAGACATGATATTATAATGATGGTATAATAAGACTGAGATTGTGAGTAGGTAGGGTAGTATTTTTTGTGCACACATTTGTGGCTGGCTAAGCCAGCAGCTTTTATGGTCTTTGTGCACTAGGATTTGAATTAATTTAAAACCCTAAAGGGGTGATGCTTCTGGGAGGTCCTTAAGGAAGTTCTTCAAGGGAGGTTTCTATGGTTACAAAGCTGGGCCTTTGTTCCTGTTGCTCATACCTGCCTAACTACCTAACAGTGGTATTTTAATTTTTGCCCTTTCACAAATTTACAAATTTAAGTCATTATCTCACTCACTCTTCAGTTAACTGTGTCATAAATTGTATTCTGAGGTGGTCCTTTTAAAGTAGGAAGGTAAGCGTGTGTTTTCCTTCTACTCAGAGAAAAGAATTTGTAAGAGTATGCAGTACTCCTACAAATAGGTTTGTTGGAATGACAGCTTTCTAAAAATCCTGCTGTACCAGCCAGATTTGGGAGAGAGAGTC
>PVKZ01002390.1:204827-217969 GCA_004027375.1 Macroglossus sobrinus
GGGGCAGTAGTTAAAAATGGCATAACAAAACTTTTATATTAAATTAGGATATGAAAGGTAAATATCTCAGAAATTTTAACAAACAAAAATACCGAGAAAGAAAATAGAGAAGCAAAGGTATCAGAGAGTAGATGGTTTAAAAGAGGGAGAGAATTGAACTGAAAAAGAAATAGAGTAAGGGTTGAAAAAGAAAATATAACTAAAGCATGTTTCCTGAGTCAACATGTTCTGTTTCACATTTAATGAGTATTCTTTTTTGAATAAAATTGTCCATCTCTTCTATGAAGGAGTATAGACAATTTGTAAGAGAGTCCTAGAAATATTATTGGCAAAGAATGACCAAGCTCTAATTATAAATGAAGCTTATGCTCTTATTTTTTCAGAGATCTCTCTATATCTCAAATTCATGAAGCCATTTCTGTGATTATTCCAGGCCTCAAAACTTCTCTAAAAGAATGGGTTCTGAATTTTCAAAAACATTAATCTAAAACAAGTCTCTCCATAGCACACTATACTATTGATGTCATTTGAAGCTAAAGCAGTCCTGTATTTTTTCTTATCTATGATCCCAAGGATAAGTACCAAGTCAACAGCAACTTTTCCTCCTATATTTTATAGGCACAACAGATGGTTAAGTTTAACTTGGTTGATCTGAGAGACTGGTCTTTCAGACAGGGAGCTAGCCTTGTGGAACTCCTGGGAGAGTGCTGAAGGGAATCGGGACTAGCCCACATGATAAAACAGCAGCAACTACTAAATTTGGACCTGAATACCCAGTCTTGCCACAGGAATAACTGGTGCTTCCTCAATCAGGAATAATGAGTAGAAAAATAGGGCTGACAACCAAGGTTCTGATATATTGCATTGTTTTCAGCATTAGATTAAATTCAGAATGATAATTAAAAGTATAACTGGTGTGTCATGGGAACCAAACAATGAGAATAGATGCTAGAGTGGCTAGAATTCTAAAGACTTTTCCACCAATTTTTCATCCCCAGTTAGTTAATTAAATACTAGTCTAGGTACTGCAGTGAAAGTTATCTAGAGTACTAATCAGCTGACATCAAGATGGTGATAGGCTCTTGGATTATCCAGGTGGATCCAAAGTAATCACATGAGGCCTGAAAAACAGAAATCAGGAGGACAGAAAAGGCAGTAAGAAAGATGCTTCAGAGATGGAAGTCAGACAGACTGCAAGTGTGAGAATTAGCATACAATTGCTGCTTCTGAAATGTAGAGGTCAGTGCTGAGCTAAGGGCAGGCCCCCAGATGACAGCCAATAAGGAAACCAGGACCTCAGTTTACAACCCGAATAAAATGTATTTCGCCAAAACTTGAATGAGTTTTGAAGTGGATTCTTTTCAGAACTTCCAGATAAGAGCCCCAGTTGACCAAGACCTTGAATCAGTCGTGTGAGACCCAGTTTGGTGAACCCACGTAAGGCAACCCAGACTTCTGATCTATAGAACTGTGAGGTGATGAAGTTGTGTTATTTTAATTTGCTAAATTTGTGGTACTTTGTTACAGCAGCAGTAAAAATCTAATATGAATGCCCAGCCTATCAGTATAGCTTTCATACAGGCAAGTCATTGCTATCAGCCCTGGCTATGCCTTATAATGTTTAACCTGAAAACTAGTGTTACCACCAAACTAATTGCTGAAATACAGAGTTGTTTCTGCATACTTTTTTCTACTTTCAATCTACAACCAAATAATGCAAAACTAAATGCCCAAATATTTATTCTCTACGTAGACTAGTCTCATTTTGTACAAGTATTTAGTGGCAGTAACAAATAGCACTGATACGTAATCATTTCTAGGACTCTAACCCACTCAAACGTTCTAGAGACTCACATATTCAGTGTACAACACTGTTCACAGCATTATATATAATAAACAAATTATGGCATAATTATTACATGAAATATGCAATCCTTGAATAGATTTTTGAAAGAAATAATTGTATTTTAAATAAAAGTAGGATACTAAATTGTATCAACTGAGTCTAATAAAAATACAAATATACTTGCATATAAAAGAAGATGAAACAAATGGTAGGGTTACTAGTAATTTTTGTATATTTTACTGAGATATTTTTTTAAATGTCTATATGTTATAACTTTGCAATCTGTAGAATATGTTTTCTGTTTATACATATGTCACTAGTTCCATGTTTCACTTTGTCAAATTAACCTTTAGTCCCTTGGTTTTCTCAACTGCAAAAATAAATTGGCTCAAAGAACCTAACATCTTTTTAAACACAAAAATTCTAAGAAAATGTAAATATAAGTGTCAAGAAAACCCTAGGTTTAAAATATATCTCTTTAGCACTTTGAATTTGACACTTTGCCATTTTTCTCCTTCCTGTCATTATCAAATAGGTCCCTTAGGAGCATTTTCTGAATACTGAGCATGAGTCATCTCTTTCATCAAAATAAATAATCTTTTTGTTTTTCATACTACCACTATATGAGTTTTGAAGACAGTTTAAAAACAAGAATATAAACCATTGGGAAATTGCTACTTTAATTTTTCTTTAGATTATTTTAAGTAATACTTTTATGTAAATTACAACTATATAGAATCATTTTTGACCTTTCTAGTTAAAATATTTATACTTTTATCATTGCCTTATATAAACATTTAGCATGTTTTTATGTTTATAAGGAAGAGTTTTAATTCAATTTATTTTTAAAATTATGTAGATATAGGACTACATTTATCAAAACTATTTTGTATCATTAAAATTATATTTTAGCCATCTAACTTAAAGCTTAATAAACACTATGCATATTAGTTTTAATTTTAAAAAAAAAATATTTTGTTTTTTATATGTTTTATTTTACAAGTAGGTGTATAAATAAATGTTCAGCTGGGAGCAAATTTTTTTGGGAAGCATCTTAGCAAAATATAGATAATAAAGATTTCTAAAATAGTCAAGCATTTTGACCATGAAATTCACCTGGAAATTTAAACTCAATAAATATTTTTTTTTTAAAAAAAAGATACATGATAGATGTTTAATTCCACTTAAAAAAGAAAAGTCTTTCAATTATGAGACTAAAAACATCTATTAGCATCTGCTCTGGATTGTTTGAATTTTTCATCTACCAATCTTAACCTACAGATTAAACCTAACTTCTTAATGTTTGAATTTGCATTATCCTATAAACTAAAATAATGAATTAGAAATTCAGTAGTTAATAAAGGAATGTTTTGGAATTTGCTTACCAGGCTAATTCATACAAATTATATTTCTTGAAATATCATTATATTTAATTGTCATAAATGACTATGGAAATGTTTTCTTCACTATTATCTCTTTAGAATTGAATATATGACCAAGTAAATAAATGCAATTACTGTTTGGATATTACTTTGCAAATGAATTCAACTTACTATCTGAATTTGCCACCTGCACTGAACATTATTACTAACCATTTCCTTCTTTGTGCCTCAAAAGACATAACTAACATCATATTGTCACTGGAAAAAATGAAGATTAAAGTGTTCTTCTTTTTAAAATGTAGATAAAATGTTGAATTATCACCAGTACTGACTGGTAAAAGTAGATCTGACTTCTAACAAAACCATGATACATAGTTGCCATGTTATTGTTTGTTTTTAATTTCCATATGTTACTGTTTGTGGATTCCACTGGTGACTTGATTGCAGGTGATAAGAACAGACATGATATAGTGTAGTTAAATAACTGAGATTTTACATATTGACCCTATTTAATATATTATTTATATTGAACTCAGATTGACATATGATATACTTATCATAGTGACATTGAGTTGAAGGCATTATTGACCTTCAATGGGTTTTTATTTGTAATATTTTGTTTTATTTTGTTTTGTTTAATTTTGTCATTTATAAAGAGTGTCATACTCAAGCTCAGCCTCTGACACAATAACCAAATATTTCTACTTCGTAAGCATGAGCCCTTATAATCTGAATATTAAATTCTTCAGTTAACAGGGTGTCAAATTATTCTTAGAATTTTATTAAAGTGTCTCTTGTTTTTGCTTGTGCTACAAGAAAGAAAGTTGATTTTTAATTAACAAAGGTTTAGTCCAATGAACCTGATTCCCTTTTGGGTTTTTCTTTACATCCTCATGGTTAGTCATCTTTGATATTTGCTTATAACAACATTTAAGTTAGTTTGGCTAGCAGTAATTGTCATTACTTTTTTTTTTAATCCTAAACTCATTATCTGTACTTCATCATCTTCTCTTTTATTCTGTAAACCACTGTAATATGGTTTCTACCCTTCATGCCAATAAAATTGCCCTTGCTAAGATTGGTAATAGCCTTAATTGTTAGTTAGGACTTTACCTGAAAACTAGAATAAATGTATAAAAAAAACTCTCTCCTATGCTTAGATTTCCTGGCTTTTTCTTTAAACCTAATAATAATAATAATCTCTTTCAATGGTTATTTAATGGCTTAAATAAGTAGATCGTTTTAGGCTCTAAGTTTAACTATTTTATTTAGTTGGTTTGGATTTTGAATGGATGAAAATTGTTTGACTTACGCAAAGTGAAATATTAAAACAGATAAACCCTTCACATGGTGACTGATAAACCATAGTTACAACTAGTAAACCAATTAAAACAATTTAGCCCTGTGCCTCTTCCCAGGGCAACCAGAAGCATCAGCATGGCCACTCCCACTCTGCTCACTGAACTACAGGTATATCTTTCTCTCTTGCTCTCTCATTCTCTTTCCTGCCTGAAAAACAATGTGAACTAGTACACAGAGAAACAGACCTGAAATGACAGAACAAGATCCTACTTTCCACTCTGATAACAGCTACGTACTTGGCTTTAAATCATGGCATAATAAAATTGTAGAATATGTTTTCTGTTTAGTGACCTCCCTTTCCTTCTAAAATTGGAGAAGTGGAAGGCACAATAAATTAGGCACTGTCTTTACTGTTTAATCAGAAGGTATGTATGAGCACTCTTTTCTTGTCATTAGGTACAAACAAAAGGACATGATCTTGTGACCTAAATGCAGGACTTAGCCATTATAGCTATTTTCTTACTTCCTATAGCTTGTGACACTGTGATCACTTCATCATTAAAGTCTCTCTCACCTTAATTTCAGAAACATCACACTTCTGTGTTACACATCCCTTTTTGTTTTCCCTTTCAATTTCTCCAAGTAGAAAAAGAATAAAGGATAAAGGAGCCCATGTTCTTTAAGGATAGACATGATAGAGTGTGGTTAAATAACTGAGATTTTACCTATTGTCCTTCCTTTCCATACTTGACTTATTCCTCACGCTGCAAAGTGTCAATGGCATAGGTCCACCTGTTTCAATCACTTCAATTACTATGCATATGTCTGGTTCTCTTAACAGGCAGGCAGTAGTATTTTAACTGCCTCACAGTTTTTTTTTCATTTTGATGTCTCAAAAGAATTTCAAACTCAATTTAACTGGACGTTATTCTTAGTCTCATTCTGTAATCTTTATCTATATGCATGTACTACTATCAATCAAATTGCTCACAATGGAAACAGTCTTAAAACAATTCCATTATTTTCCTCTCCCTAAAATCTATTCAGTCACCAAGTACCACCTATACATTTTTTTTTTTAATTTTTACTTCTGGAATACATCATCTCCTTTCTAATTTTACTAAACACAATCTCACTATTTTTTTTCAGGATTGCAATATTTTGCATCTGGAATTGTCACTAAAATGATCTCCTCATTTCTCCTATCCTAAAAATCATTCTTCATGATGTCACTAATTTTGTTTTTCTGAAATAAGAAATTTATAGTGTTCTTTTTACATTTAAAATTATATTACTCATATCTACTCTTCTATATCAAACCCAATCTTTTCACATAGTGTATGACCTTTTACAAGTGGCTCCTACCCAACCTTTCCAGAATTGATTAATTTGGATAATAGTGGTTACTGTATCAAATTCCAATGGCTTTTCTCAATACAATTTTATTTCTACCTTGCATGTCTATCAAGGTGGGAGTTTCTAGTCTGTGAGTAGCTTTTATCCACATGGTTTTAAGACTACTGGATCCTTCTGTTTTGAAGCTCACCATCCAATAAGATCTTATTGTCCTCTGCATCAGGCCAATGGAAGGGAAACAGCATAGTGGAGGCTCATCTACATCTTAAAAACTTGAACTTGGAAGTAATATATATATTTGTTCCTTTTTCTCACATTTTATTGGCTGAAATTCATCCAGGTAGCCACATGTTAGACAGGCACTTCTCATCAACAATTTTATCCAAGGAAGAGAAAACACAATTTGGATGAACAGTTCATCATTTCTGCATTAACATCAGGAGTTTCCTTCAATTCCATATCTTGCTCCCACTGGCACTGCATATATACATATATACCACTTGTATTCTGGAAATACACCATGGTCTCCCTTGGCATATGTTGTTGCCTTTTGCTAATGGTAATTTTCTATTCTTCTTTTAAAATTTAGCTGAGAAATATTTTTGTGTTGAAAGCTCTTATAGAATTTGTGTTTCTGGCTTAAAATCTTTCATGTGTTTTATATATTTTTCTGTTGTAATAGGTGGTTGGAAAATCTGGATAAACTCAGGTTTATGCATTATTACTTTTAAAATTTCTTTTTTCTCTTAGTGGGACCTAAAAAATATGAGTATTGAAAATAAAATCTGCTCATTTAAAGTGATCCTTATTACAAATTTCTGAAAATTTTTTTTGTAAAGTAACAGGATTTATTACTTAAAATATTTGTCATGTTACATCTGGCAATAGTAATATGTTAAAGAGTAGCTTTTTGTTTGTTTTAGTCTTTAGTAAAACTCTCTAGAAGATTACATAAAAATCCCTTGCTTAATAACAAACTCATTTTCTTATCTTTCTGAGGAGACATCAGACAGCATCTCTCAGCTTTTCTTTTAGTTAAGTATGACCATATAGCTGAGCTCTGACCAAAGAAATATGAACAGAAGTAATGTGTCAATTCCAGATCTGACCCATAAAAATGTCCCATATACAACCAACTTCTCCCTTCCTCTGTCTGTAGACTCAATGTCAAAGCCCAGAAAACCTTAGAAACCATATATTAAAGGTGCCAATGCTTTTATTAGCCTAGGACCTGGAATAATTCTATAAGGCAGATTCCCACTCCACCAAAGGTGAACACTTCCATTTGATTATGCCATGAAAAAAAAAAAAGGAAAAAAGCTTTTATTGTGTTATATCACTGAAGTTTGAGTATTGATAATGCCACCAGCATTACCTCAAATAACATGGCTCAGTCTTGATAACTAAAGACTTTGCGTTGGTAATCTAATTGGAAAATTAAAATGCTATACTGTCCAATTGTGTAGCAAAGGTGTGATGGCTACTATAACAAGAAGGTATCTTAAGACCAACAAAAAAAAGCACACAACTCCGTAGAATATAACAGAATTCATTATAGCGTAATATATTAGGAGAAGATTGGGTCAGAGGCACACAGAAGATCCAGCAATTCTGCACAGATTATTCTCTACTACAGACTCCTGTTACTATACTTTTTATATAGTATAACTTGGGTACAGATGATTGACTAGACAAAGGGACAAGGAATGCAATAGAGCTGGGGGCCATACCTCCTGGTAGTCTTGTGATAGGTAATTGCTTATAATTGACACTATATCACCAGTTTGATATTTGTTATGGTTGTCATGCCATTCTGGCCATTACTAACAAAGATATTTATGGTTACATTTAATGGAACACAGATAATCATCAACTTAAAGGCTTTGGTATACTTGCTAAAGACAGTGAGGTTGGTCAAATGTCACAGCATGAAATGAAAGATGAAATGAAATCTGGAATACAGAGATGAAGCTGATTTTTGTCATATCTACTTTCCATCTCAGCATCTCTGTGGCCTACACAATCTTGTCCACCTATCTTCCACGAAATCCTTGGGGCCTGATATCAGGAGATGGTCTGCGTGCTTATACCACAACATCAATACAAGCAGCAGCAAGAGAAAAGTAAGTCTACTAGTGATAAGAGAACCAAAATAGCTGAACCCTATTTCCCAAGGAGAGAAGCAAGCCAACAACTGAATGAGTCAGTGAAGGAAATCTGATCAGCCTTATCTATAGCATTTTTTCATATGGTCCAAGAGGTCAGTAATGTTAGATTCATAAGAAGGAATGTCAGTAAAACATTCTTGTTTAATGAGAACACAGGTCTCACTTTGTGCTGAAGTGAGAATATTGAAAGTCATTCTATTTTGCAAAACCACTTTTTTCGTTTGAGCAGTTTCTTGATTCAGCAAGAAAATGCTCAGTCTACAATAATTTAAGGCAGTTGCTGTGAACTTAGCCAAGTCTTGAATTTCTAACTTGGCACTAATAGCAGGACGCTGGAATAGCAGGACGCTGGAATAAGAAAATGTAAACAGTCCATTCTGACCAAGACAGATTGCAAGTACACTGGGACTTCAAAGCAGGTAAGTTTTGGGGGGTTCCAGATCAATTCTCATAAATTTTCCCTGGTAAGGTTGGGAAGCCCAATGTACAGTTGCCAGTCTATGCAGAGAGAAGATACAGCCGTAAATTTGTGCCACACCTAAATACCTCTTTGATGGCTAGAGAGGCATCTGCCTATAAAGATTTGTTCTCTCTTCTTGTCTAGTTAGTGTCTAAAATCTTATGTATCATTTGACAAGTAGTGAATGGGAGCCACCCCACGTGTCTATGCCTATGTTTAGTGTGGTTAGTCTGCTCTATACAAATTGGAGCAAACACAACCAGTCTGCCATGTTCAGCACATACCTATCATAAACTATTCCAAATATGATAAGCAGTGGGTATCATAGAAGCGTTAGTATGATGTCTAATTCAATCAGAGACATAAGTTCAAAAGTAAGGAAGGAACCATTAGCTTTGGTCCTGGGAGTCAAACTTCCCAGGTTCTCACAGGTACTCTGTCCCATCCATTGTTCCCTGTCAGAGATATTGAAGGAGAGCACTGTGTTAGGCATTCCTTCCAGCCAGTTATAGTGACCTTTAGAATTGGCTTTTGACTGTTATACCCAAAACATTTAGGCCCAGACTCCAGCATGATCAATGGGGACCACTTTAGCTGGCCAGACACACGTCACTTTCTGGCAAAATGTGTCCTCTCCAACTTGGGGGAAATTGCCAGTCTAACCCCCATTCAAGTGTCTCCTGGAGCTCTTCTGGTTTGATATCTCCAGGAGCTCTGAACAGTAGTTGACATTGGCCCTTTATCAGCTTTAGCATTAAGGCATCAGGTCATAGCTTTTTAACAGACATAGTTAGAGGAACGTTCTGTGAGTAGTACCCAAGCACTGGTAGGGAGCCACCCCGTGCTGATATCAGCCCAATTTATTTTTCTAACGATCTTGGCAATGACCTTTGCCCACCTGTGCAAGGTGGAGAATTGTAAAAGAGTACATAGCTGTGCCTTTAAAATACCACACTTCTTTAGGGATGGGGACTGTGCTTTCTTTCATTAATGAGGACATCTCTTGTGGAAGCTCAATAGGAGGAGCCAAAATGATCTCATAATACATTGGCTCCAGAATGGCATGTAACTCATTGTCCAAATAACTTGTGGAATGAATACTAAACTGTTGCAAATATGCATGCCATTTCTGCAGACTTGTGTAACAGTTGATGTGGATCTTATAAATAATTCTTTTATCTATACCTTGATTGGAGGAAAGTTATTACTGTAACTAGATATTCTATTGAGGCATATCTGATCTCTGCCCCCTTTTATAGTTGGGACCAAAACCCAAGGGGAATTCACTTATTTTGCTGTTTTTGCCAGAATGCTCAGCCCATGCCTTCTGGGATTACTGAAGCATCTGATCCAAATGGCAATCTCACCTGAAAGATTCTAAAACCTTTAATCCATTTGATGAGTATTTTTACTTTCTCAACAGCATCCTGTTGTTAGGCTCCCCAGTCCCACCTACATCCCTGCTTAACTAGGCAATATAATGGGTGAAGACATTGTGCTAAGAGGGGGCATAAAAGTTTATCAATACTCAAGAATTCCTACAAAATCTTGTACCACTTTTACATTTATTGGTATGAGATAGGTTTGTATTTTGTCTATGAAAGCCTTAGAAACAGCATTCTTACTCAACCATATGACTCTCCAAAACTTTATTGCAGTACCTACACCTTGAATTCTCTGCAGATTAGTGAATCTAATTCTCTGAAGATTAGTGAATCTAATTCTCTGAAAATTAGTGAATCAATTTTCTCTGTTATAAGTGCAATGCTCTCTGTAGCAGAGGCAAATCTTCACAAGTTAACATTATGTCATCGATATATTAAGTTCATTTCACTGAGGTCAGAAAAGAAAACAGTGACAGGTTGTGAGCTGCCATCCCTTGGCATATGGTGGGGCTATGAAAATAGCCTTGAAGGAGCATTTGGAAAGCATATCTTTCCAAGGCGGAAAGGGGGAAATATATTTCCTAACAGTTTCTTTGTCATTGTGAAGGCATCAGCCTTGTGGCGGAAAAAAGCTTCAATATATCCCCCAAATATACGTATACCAACAAGAATATTGATAACTCATACTAAATGTCACTTCAATGAAGTCCAGCTTAAATGTACTTTGGGACATAAAAGAATGCAAAAAACAAAAAACAAAAAATGAGCCTTGCTAAGGACAGTGAGGTTGGTCAAAGGTCACAGCATAAAACAAAAGATAAAATCTGTGACATAGATATAGTTTGTTTTATTCACATCTACATTTATATAACCTGCTAAGCTTCTTTTCTCATAATAGAAAACTTTGCCCTACTTCACTTGAACCTGAAGCATCTAGATGTCAGAACCTTTGCTTACTGCTTGCCATGAAGCCTATTATATCAATCCCACCTTGGGGGTGTGGGATTCTTGGAGCTCCTGGCTTCAGCATTTGGCCTAGACAAAAGAAAGATAAGAGCAATAAAGAATATTTTAGAAGAAATATACTTAAGATTCTTAGTGATATAATGCTTTTGAATAAAAATAACCTTAAATGGCTTAAAAAGCCAGAATCATGAGAGCTACAACCATAGTATGAAAATAAAAGGAAATAAACCCAATCATGCAGAAGAGAACAGTAATAAAGAAGTTTGCTTTCGAATATATAATCAGATGAAGAATAAAAACAAATATCTTTAGAGAGCTCATAACCACAAGCCAGCCTTCACATAACAAGACATCTGGGACTATGTGAGTCCAGGAACTATGTAATATGAAAGAGAAGTAAAGCCCATTATACAGGAGAGAAGAACACAGAGAAAATTTCCCACTCTTGACTTTGAATATGGAAAAGATTGTGTGTGTGTGTGTGTGTGTGTGTGTGTGCACGCGCGTGCACGTGTGTGTGAATTTATGTACATATATGTGTACATATATGTGTGTGTGTATCTTTAAATGACTTTAAAGAAAAAGCATTACTAGAAATAAAGAGGAACCTTCATAATAATAAAGGTTCAATTCACTAGGATAAAATAACTACTCTTAGTTTTGCCTAATCATATAACCATAAAATATAATTTTTAAAAGTTAAAATAAAGCAAAATAAGCCAGACTGAAAAAGTTGAAACCACATGATATCATTTATATGTGGGATATAAACCTAAAAGCAACAAACAGAGACTCATGGACATGGACAATAGACTCGTGGTTATCAGAGGGTGGGGGAGAGGGGAAGTGGAACTGTAGATGGGGTAAAAGGGGTCAATATGTGGTGACAGAAAGAAATCTAACTATGGGTGGTGAACACACAATGCAATCTATATATATATGCCTTACTATTGAACTGTACACCTGAAACTTAATAGAATTCATTAAGCAATGTCACCATTTAAAAAAAAAAAGCTAAAACAATAAGAAATAGACAAATCTATAATTATAGTGGGAGATTTTAATATTCTCCTGACTAATAGAATAAGCAAACAAAAAAATGAGCTAAATAACAGAAATATTAACAAATTGACTTAATACACAAAATACGATACTATACCCACAACTGAAGAGTACACCTATTTTTCAAGTAATTATAAAATATATACAAAAATTGGCTGTGTCTTGAAGGGCCAAAATGCAAGCCTCAAAAAATTTCAAATGATTGAAACCATTCAAGGCATGTTCTTAGACCACAATACAATTATAAATAATAAAAATATGACTGCAAAATCCCAACTTATTAACAATTTAGAATAAATAGTGTCATATTCTGGTTAAAATGGTGGAGTAGGTAAATGCTATGCTCACCTCCTCCTCCAACCACATCAAAATTACAAATAAATTATAGAACAACTATCATTGAGAACCACCTTAAGACTATCTAAAAAGAAGTCCTATAACAAAGGATATAAAGAAGAAGCCACTGTGAGACTGATAGGAGGGGTAGAGACACAA
This sequence comes from Macroglossus sobrinus, assembly GCA_004027375.1. NCBI lineage: Eukaryota > Metazoa > Chordata > Mammalia > Chiroptera > Pteropodidae > Macroglossus > Macroglossus sobrinus. The sequence goes on from PVKZ01002390.1 coordinate 217,250, forward strand.
TAGGCAGGTCCTATGCCCACAATGTGATGATGATTAAGAGTCAAGAGGGAAATTTCAGCTGTGGAGGTCCTCTCTGAGGAGTGAGGCATACCAGCCTCACACCAGGCTCGCCAGCCTAAGGTACCAGTGCCAAGAAGAGGAGCCCCATAATATCTGGCTGTGAAAAACAGCAGAGATTGCATCCAAGTGCAATAAAGAGCTGCTGGAGAGTCAAGGAACCTCTCTCCAGGGACTAAAGCACAGGCAGGCACTGTTGTTCTTTTGTTGAGGTCTCTCCCCACTTATCTGGCAGGCACAGCAAGGAGTACCAAAACCTTGCTTTCCATTAACCTGGCTAACAGTGTTCACCCTCCCTTGGTGAATTCCTGAGACTCTACTACACCTGATTTGTACACCCAGCCCCAGCTACTTTCAGCAACTTCTCCACAAAAGCAGCCTGCCTCAGCTAAAGCTATAGATTTTTCTAAAATCTCTCAAAGGTCCAAATCCCAAACAATCAGGGGCTGGTCCATGTGGAACCATTTCAAGGATAGACCACATGTTAGGCCACAAAATAAGTGTCAAAACATTTTAAAAAACTGAAATCATACCAAGCATCTTCTCCTGTCATAATGGTATGAACTAGAAATCAATTATAAGAAGAAAAGTAAAAAACATGGAAACATATGGATGCTAAATAACATTGCTACTAAGCAATAAATGAGTTAACAATGAGATCAA
>PVKZ01002390.1:218069-231797 GCA_004027375.1 Macroglossus sobrinus
AAAAAAAAAAAAAAAAAAAAAAAAAAAAAAAAAAAAAAAAAAAAAAAAAAAAAAAAAAAAAAAAAAAAAAAAAAAAAAAGACAAGGCCCAAAGTGAGTAGAAAGAAATAAAGGTCAGAGCAGAAATAAATAAAATGGAGTCTGAAAAAAACAATACAAGAGATCAATGAAACCAAGAACTGGTTCTTTGAATAGGTTATCAAAATTGATAAACTTTAAGCCAGACCCCTCAAAAAAAAAATGAGAGGGCACAAATGAACAAAATCAGAAATAAAAGTGAAAACACCACACACATACAAAAGAGTATAAAGAAATACTATGACAACAAATTGGACAATTTGGAAGAAATGGATAAATTCCTAGAAATATACAATATTCTAGGGCTGAATTAGGAGAAATAGAAAATCTGAACAGACCAATAACTGCTAATAAAATCAAGTAAGCAATGAAAAAACTCCCAGTTTTTTTTTACCAATATTTTACCAAATATTCAAAGAAGAATTAATACCTATTCTTCCTGAACAAATTTAAAAAATTGAAGAAGATGGAGGGCTTCCAAATTCATTATATGAGACCAGTATTACCATGAGACCAAAAACAGATAAAAACACTACAAAAAGAGAAAATTATAGGCCAATATCACTTATAACCTAAATGCAAACATCCTCAGCAAAATATTAGCAAACTGAATTTATCAATACATTAAAAAGGTCATGCACCATGACAAATTTCCAGTTATAAAAATAGTCATAGGGATGTAAAGTATGGCATAGGAGATATCGTCAATAATATTGTAATAACTATGTATATTGTTAGATGGCAACTAGACTTATTGGGGTGGTATGTTTATAAATTATATAAATGTCTAATCACTGTGTTATACCCCTAAAACTAATATAATATTGCATATCAACTATAATTGAAAAAAAAAACATTGTGTCCTGATGTAAAGAAAAAAAAAAGAATAAATAAGTGTCAAGGAATAACTCATATTGGATGTCCTCAAGAAGAGAAGCTTTCTAAAATAAGATGCAAAACCCAGAAGTCAAAAGTGAAAAACACAAATAAAGATGATTAAAAATTAAAACTCCGTATTGTTAAAACAACTTTAAATAAGATACAATCCAGAGGTCTACTATGTCTTATTTAAAAGATGAGGAATTCAATTCATAACATATAAAGAGCACAATGGATCATGTCTCAATCCATCAGAAAACTCTATGTTATAAATATTTGATATATCACAGACAAAAAATGGTAAAATGTTCAGTAATATGAAAAATTACTCAATATGACTAACAATCAGAATTAATAAAAACAATAATAATGTAATACTTGCCAATCAGAATAGCAAATATTTAAAAATGATTTTCAGGCAGTGAAGAGATGTGGTAAAACAAGCATTCTCATACTTTATTGGTAGGAGAACAAAATAATAAGTTTCTATAGTGTGTATAGAAAGATATGTACAAGGATGATGATTACAGCTTAATCTGTAATTGTGAAATTGGAAATAAAGTACACCTCGGAGATTAGATCATTGATACAGTTCTGTATTAAAGGCAAGGAGATTTCCAAGGTATATCATAAAGTGGAAACATATTAGTGAATGATTTGCATAAAATAATCCTATTTATGTAAAAAAAATACTATGCACTTTTGTATATATAGTATTTATTGAACGCTTATTCGGTGGCAAGCATCACTCTAACCTTTTTGTATAATTTTCTTAATTTTCATAGAAATCCTATGAGGTAGACACTGTTACTACCCTCACAGTTTAAAAAAAGGGACAGAGACTGTGATTTACACAAAGTCACAGAGATAAGCAGGGATTCAAACCAAAGTGGTGTGGTTTCTACCCTCCTTTTTCAGTATTATTTTCTCAATTTCACTATCCACCTCCCTTCCAACTCCTTTCTCTCCTGCCACCTGCCTCTTCTCATAGTAAGTTTTTAAATGTCTGTTAACAGTGTCAAGGGGAGAAAAAGGTGTGTGTGTTGCGGGAGGTGGGGGGGCGGGGGAAGTATGTTTTGCTTCTTTTCTCAACATTTGGCTTTATTGTGTTGCTTTTGTAAATGAAAATTTTTTAAGAAAAAATTAATGAATCCTTCCATTCAGTCCAACAAATTATTGTTTATTGTGCTTGGTTACCAGTCCTGGAGGGGCCTGAAAGACTAAACATTCTAAACATATCTGGTCAGTTTGACTCTTAAAAGTAATTAACATCGTCTTGTGGAAAGAGAGGGAGAAACAGAGACAACGGAGAGACACAAAGAGCTAGAGAGAGAAAGTGAAAAGGCACCATACAGAAAAACAAGTTTGATCCCTCCACATGTATATTGTGAACCGCCTACAGTTCCCAAGCCTTAAATGCCAACAGAACTCTAAGGGATGGACGTCCAGCTCAGAGTGAAGGAAGTTCTCGGGAGTTTGGTGCCTTCAACCCCACCCTGGAAGCAGATACTCCTCCGATAAAGACTTTCCAAGTTACGCCTAGTGTTGACGTCCCAGTTCCTGGTTGCCCTTAGCCGCACAACCAACGTTTTTGGATTCTCTACGGAGAGCAGGAAAGGGGGCGAGGGAGCCACCTCCGCGCCACACTCGGAGAGCGGTCTCGCCGCGCGAGGACCAGGCAGGCGAGCCCTTTTGTATACATAGGATCCAGGAAACGAAACCGAGAGCCACGATTTCCGCGCTAAGGTCGCTCTGAGGCCTCTTGCTGGTGACTTTAGAGAAGGTTGCGTAACAAGCTGCGCTGGGCCACCAAGGGACCGAGGGGAGGCGAGCAACTGCCGGGCGCCAGGGTTACCGGACCTCGTCTCGCCCAGCGCGGCTCGGGAGCAGCAGGAGCAGCCACAGGTGGGCAGGTGGCGTTCCGCGTTAACAGCAGCGGGGACGCGGCGCCACTACCAGGCCTGGCGCGGGGCTCCGGGGCGACTTGTGCGGGAAGGGCGCGAGGGCTGGCGGGATGTGCTCGCGTTGAGGTCGCGGGGTAGCTGGCGGGGATGCTGGGGGGCTAGGTTCCCAGCAGCCTCGGGAAGTCGTCCCGGAAGTGGAGCAAGGGAACTCGGAGGGGCCCCAGCTGGCTGGGCGGTACCCCAGACCAGTAGGAACCTTGCCGACGACAAAGGTGTTTCTTGTCTGATAAGCGCCTTACAAGCTTGGCTTAGCTTTGTACATCTCCTCACAGCGCGGACAGCAGCCTTGAATCAGAGAAAGAACCTGGGCTCAGAAATATCTGCCAGCATATTGGCCGTGTTAGAAGGGTCGGTAAAGAGAGCCTGCTAGCTGTCATTTAACAGTAAATATTAATTAACAATGTGGCTGAAGCCCAAAACTATGCTAGGCCCGCTGGAACACAGGAAGAATTGGGAAAATAGAGGCGGTTTGTAGCATAGAGACAAAGACCATTATCTCAGGAGTCTGCCTGCCTGCCTCCCTGCCTTTCATCCTGTCTCTACTCTTTAATATCTAAGGACTCCATGCCAGTTTTTCATATATGTTCCTTCCTTATCTCACCTCTTAAATTGTGTAACTATTAAAAGAGTTACAAGATTTAGAGTATGATCTGTCTTAGTATAACTTTATTAGGGTCTGGCTCTGCAGAAAGTGCCCAGTGAAAGTTTTTATTATATTTAATATTTCACAAAGTCCCCGCTCCTCGGGGCTTACTATCCGGTTCTCATGTGGTTTTATTTATACATTTATTCCCGGAAGTCCTGGCATGGTCACTTCCCAGTTCCAGGAACAGACAGGAAGCCTAGTTTCTCCTAGTTTAGCAATGTTAGGTACATGGTTAGTACTTTACAAGTTTCACTTGCTTAGTGTGAAGTGTCAGGTGATTTGGGTCCTCTCTCCCTTGAACTTTTGTAGCATCAGAAGTTTCTCTTAATACCACTCTGATGAGTATGACACTTGTAGGACTTTGGACACTGACCAGACAGAAGGGATTTTTTGAAATGATTGGATTTCTGCAGTTGGATAGAAAAATGTGAAATAGTTAGAGATTAAGCAGCCTTCACTTCTGTAAAAGAGCTATTTTTTTCCTGCCTGAGAGGAATGAAATAATACTATACATACATTGTTGAATCAACAAGCACCAAGAAAGTGCCTTGTTCTGGACAAGACAGGCCCTGCTCTGGCCTTTGAGAACTTAGAATGCAGCTGGAGAGACATTACACATGTATGAACAGTCTCCTGTACACCTCTCCATCCTCATGTCTAATGACCTCTCTGTCTTTGGTCTGTAACACAGACCTTATGTTCCCTTGAATGAGGCAAGCTCTCTCCAGCCTCAAAACTTCTACCTATGCAATTCCCTCTGTCCATAATATCTCACTTCCCCTACACCTCAGTAGCCTGGTTGATTTGAGGCTTCCTTCAGCTCTCAGATCTGTCTTTCTTGACAACTCCCCCCCACCATCAACTAGCGCCCCAATAACTGTTATAACATCATTATATTCATTTATAGCACTTAGGGTATTTTTAATAATATATTGTCTGTCATTTTGTTCTAGTGATTGTTATAGTGGCTTACATGCTCTATGCTGTCAATAGGTATTCTTTGAAAAAAAACACAAGCTCTATACTAGGTGAATATTTAATACATATTTATACATGTGCATTTATGTATGTTGTATACACGCACACTATTGAACTTTCTTAAATTGTGCTAAATTGAAAACGCCAAAGTACTGTAGTTCATCAGTACTAATAATCATGCTTTTTTCATTTTCCAAATTTTGAATTTAGTGTTTACAAACACTCTTGCCTGTCCTGGTAAAAACAAAAAGGCCATGAGTAGATTTGAAATTCATAAGAAAGATACCATAAAGATAGTCTTTTAACAAATTTTACTGAAACTTGACAATTTGAGAGATTTTTTTTCAGTGAACCAGACATCAATACAAATGACATGAATCACAAATCATTTTATTTAAGCTAGTTAGTGAGCTGTATAACATTAAGTAACCATATACTCTCTGGGCCTAGTTTCCTTATTTAAAAGGGGCATAGGAAACAACTTATATTTGTAAGGGAGCTGAGAAAGGCTTTTCAGGATGAATAAAGCAACCAAACTAGATAACTGACAAAATTTAACTATTGTTTCTTTTGTCTTTTTGGTTTACTATTATCATTGTAGAACACTTAACTCTCAGTTGGTCCCAGTTTATGTAATATCTACTTTTTTCTTCAAAGTTTATTATAAAATGCTATCTCAAAGTGGTTCTGAATATTTTTGTTTTGTTTTTCTGAACATAAAATACAGTAGTGGATTTTTAAAGGAAGACTCCCTGGTACTAGATATTTTGCATTTATAAATTGGCCTCAGTGACCCCACTTCCATCTGATACCTTGCACATATGGTGGACTGATGTACTCAAATGTTCAACAACACATTGGCCCACTTATATGTGTAAACTCATCTGTTTTGGTTCTGCTCATCTTTTACCAAAACCACAGTTCAACAAATGTTTTTGTTCTTAGATGTTAATTAAGGCTTTTTGAATGTACCAAATTCACCTATAAACATAAGCTGACCAACATGGAAATGATTTTATTTGCGACTTACCTCAGCAAGGGTTGGATTCTCTTCCTGTGCCCAGTTTCTCCCCTCTTCCTAGCCTACTGTCTCATTCTCATTTATTCATAGGAAGTTAGAGATATAGAATTCTGTGATGTTTTTAGAGCAGTAACACTTTGCTAAAGTAATTTAGAACATATATCCCCATCTGATGAAAAAAGTTAACTGCTGTATTCTTAGGCAATTAAGTAAATTTGGATAAATAATCAAATCTAGTTTTGCCTCATTTGTAGACAGGTAGTTTGAGGATTTTCCAAAATGAGCGATGCTTCCTCTTTGGATTCCAGATTTTACAATACTTTTTGAAAGCAATGAGATAGAAATTCCAGGACCCAAAGAGATGGTTAAAGGGTTTCACTGTAATATGAATTGTGGAACCATAACAGATATCCCTAGTGGTAGAAGTTTATAATTAATTTTACAGAGCAGCAATGGGCCTTACGATATCTGACTGAATAATTTTAACAGAGATGTACTTATATGAAGACAGTATATGATGTCTTAATCTCCTCAGAACCTCTCACTTAACAGAGTAGGAAAAAGTGTGTAGTAATTGGATTATAATTTACAGTTTTGTATTTGTCCTGAAATAATTTAGATTCCAGTGGTACGATATATAACTTTATTAGAGACTTCCTTTCATAGAATAAATATGATTTTCTTTTTTCTTGAAGTTTTTTTGGGATTTGTTTCTTATAGGAGTAGTGGGAGAAATTATTTAAAAGTTATCATGTTAATTAATTAACTAAGTAATTTACCCAAGCCTCAGCTCAATCATTCCCAAAACCAAGGGACATTATGTCTTAGATCCATTAAGTATGAGAAAATCAAAAGATTCTTAAAACAGCAAATGAGAGTGGACAAGGATAAACATGGTGGAAATCTTCAATCTACAAGTACTTTGTTCTACCTGGCACACATACAGGTACAGCTGTCCCTTAACATTTTACACCAGAGTTTATGGCATACTGTTTTTCATGCTTGAGATATTATGTAATAGCAAAAATTCTAAAACCTATAAGGGAGTGAGGACTTAAATTTTGTTCTGCAGTAATTTTTCTAGCAAATACTCATCCTTACAAACCTATGTTTTAAGACTCAAAAAAACATAACTAAGTTGGAGAGAAAAGAGCAAATATGAACAAATGAGCTCTGTTTTGGGATCTGTTAATTTTCTCTTCCTTGGGTTTCTGTGCAAGGAGGGAATGATCTCTGACCCCATGAAAGGTAAATACTCTTGTATTCATAGTTAGTACTTATTTGGCGAGGACTTGGGAACTTATGGTACCCCATTGCTTAAGAGCCTCCACCTGTTCCTAACGTGATGTACAGCATGAATTTTCTCTTTCTGGCACATCCTTTCTTTCTGATTGACACTGGACTTCTCAGATTCAACCAACTAAATGTCAGGGAAAAAAATCTTCTTCTAATTGAAACTATTTAATTGTTTTAAGTAAAAATTTTTTATTTTAATAATTTTAAAGTCACACAAACACACACCCACCACAAACGGGGTGGGGGGTGGGGACTTGCTTGTGTTCCACCTGTAAATATTATTCAGGATTTATCCTTAAGATGAGTGCCTTTCTGGCATTGTAGACAAGGGGAACAATAGTCACTTAAAATTACTGTTAAATTGGTTAAAGGTCATAGAATATTTTTTAAACTAATCACATTAAAGAGTGGTGTCCTATGAACAACAGGGGATAGATAACAATGTTAATTAAGGAATACTACCTATTTGTACTCCAGAACTTTAGTCTTTTAACTTTATAGATTTGTTAAGGTATTATTAGCATATTTTAAGGTATAGGTATTACTTTTAACATATAGTCTTTGATCATGGATATAGAGGGATCAGTTAACTTATTTACCATTTAAGACAACACAGTAGGAGGATTTAATAAAGTGACAGCCAAGACTGGAGAGGGCCTATGCAGTACAGGGCTGATTTATGTTAGTGTATGAGTGCAAGATAAAACAGGTAAGTAACAGAGTTTTTGCCTCATGTGTTCATTGGGGTTTGGGATGTAAAGTGGAGAGATAGAGAAACTAGTGACTGAATAGTAGTAGAAAAGAGTAGGATAGGATCAAAGCACTGGAGGGCTGAAGTACTGAGTACAAAATGTTTTTTTTGTTTAGATTTGTTTTGTTTTGTTTTGTTTTCTGTAGAAGTAACCAAACATAAAGTTTTGGTTGGATTGTCATGGTACTACAACTATGACAACCCCTGAGAGTGGGTTCTCTGGCTAAAAGCATGTCTTTTTAAAGCACAGAACAAAGGGTGAAGACTTTTCAGTTTTACTGTTCAAACTGGACAGAACATATCCATAGGACACGAAATATCCAGAGATATTTGCAGTATTGTAACCTTATAAATAACCTTTTTCCTTCTTATGCTGAAGCATGCCTGCGGCCCAGTCTCAAGCTGTCCACCATGTGGGCTGACCCACAACTTCCAAAGCCCTAATTAAAAACATAGCAATTGGGAATGGATTAGGACAAAAGGGTTTATTTAAAATGACCAGATTCTGGTAAACTAGAAAATAGGGGAATATCTTATGTATATGTATGGTTTCAGAGTATCTTAGTACACAACAGTCATATTTGACCAATAAAATTGTAGACAAAGTATTAATATCAGGTCTTCTTTTTCAGAACTCTTTAAGTCATGGACAAACAAAGTAAGTCAGTTAAATTAAGTAAATTAAGTATTTACTTTTCTAGTATAATGTTAAATCTGTTGTTAAGGTTATTTGTCATATGTTTTATTCAGTCTCTGAAAAAACATAATTTGCTTTGTGTTGTTTATGCTCCAGAATCCAAAGTCTAGTTCACTATCATTATTTTTTTCTTAAAGAATAAAGCCTTTGATAAACCTAAGAAATTTTAGGCTTACTAGAAAATACGTTGTATAATTTAGACTATATCTATCCAGATCAGTTTTCCCTTTTCTATGTGCATTTCATATACATAGAATACTCAAATCATATTAATTAACATAATAAATTTAATGTCACTTTATTGTAATAAAATACTCAGATACATCCTGATATATATTTCATAGCATGCACATGTGAATAATTTTAACTAAGTACTGATCATTATGTTCTGACTTTTTTTAATTAAAGAAAATTCTAAATAAACTGAGTATGACAAAGCATATAATAAAACACTTTCTCTGTTAAAAACTCTGAGGTTCTGGAGAGAAAAACAATACATATGAGGAAAAATATGAAAATAAAATTGTGTTTTCTGACAGGATTTATAATCTGTTTATCTTTGTTTAGATAGCCAAAGATATTTATTTCTCACTACAGTGTAAGCCTTGCTACATATAATATCATTTATTAGGACCAGAAACCTCAGCTTTCATTCAGGAAGTTTTGTGATCTTCTCTTAATGTTTGCTTTCTTAATTTAATTTTTCTTAAACAAAACTCAAAGCCTTTTAAATGTAAATTTATATAGTTTTAAGCTGTTTTTCTTGCTATAAGCTCTAGTATGCTTCAAATCACTTGAGAAACATTCTTTTGGCCACAGTCATTGTTACCTTTTAAGTTTTCCATTTTGTATATATAAGTTGTGGGTATATGTATGCATAAATTAAAATGGAATGCATATATGTATATAAATAAAATAGGTTTACCACAATGTGACAGTCCTATGATTTTATAAATTATTTTAAGTTGCATTTCACAAATTATATGCTCTTTGGTCTACTTGACCATTTGCCAATTCACGTATTTTCTCTTTGTATGAATTTCACTGAAAATTTCTGACACCTGGATCATTGTTCTGGTGCCAAAACCCCAGATATGAGCTCCTAATTTTTTAAATCTGTCAGGTCATGAACATATGTGTGTTTACTATTGTTCAAACAATGATACCTACTCAGAAGTACTGAAATGTGACATATATTATTTAAGGGTAGGTCTTTAAGTCAAACTTGCAATGTGTTATCTTGAGATCTGTTGAGCATGATCCTGTCATCTTCAATACAGGTTGGGGGCGGAGGCTATGGCAGAGCCTTGAGAACTAGAGAACTAGGAACGAGGCCACCCAACTGAAGCTGAGAAACAGAAGGAATAGTTGGAATGGAATGGCTGGTGGTATTTCAGAGATCTGTGATAATTCAGAGTATCTTGCAGTGTCTGTTCAGAGAAAAGCCATCATGGAAGTAGAGGATTCTCTGTACCCTGAGTTTGGATAGTCTCCAAGGACTCCACTCTGCTGATGTTATTATGAAGGAAATTGAACGCAGGAGAAAGGGGGCCCACAGTCCAGCCTTCCTGCCCAAACCACACGTGTTGAGTGATCTTTGAAGGTTCATGAAAGAGAAGAATACAGGAAAAATACCACATGGAAAGTTTGACCAACTTTTTCTTCTATATTAATTCTCTGTCTCCATAATTCAAAAAGAAATTTTTAAATTTATAGTTAGTAAGTCATAAGGAAAGAGAAGAGAACGTGGTATAAGTGTAGTGTCCACTGGACCAGAAGTTCCATGAAGGCAAAACCAGTGTAGCCACAGAGCCTAATTCATGGGTGACACAAGAGACTTTTGGTAAATATTTATTGTCTGGCTGCTAAATGGATGACTGGAGAAACACAAATATGAAAAACTAGAGAGTTAAACCATTTGTACGTATTTTAGATTATTCTAGGCATGTGGATTAGCAGATAACACTGTTTAATGTGTTAGTTTATTGTAGTTAAGTCAGTCATGATTTGTATAGGTCAAAATCAGTCATACACTGGAATTGCCTAGTTCCAGAGCAAGCATAAAAATGATATTTAAATACAGAAATAGATACATTATTTTAAACATTTAAAAAATCCCTATAGCAATGATTATAGATGTCTTTAAAATCATCCATAATCCTTCTGTTACCATCCTCACATCCACCGAGTTTTATTTATCTTTTTCTTCACAGTCTATAGTGGTTTTAGAACAATATTTTTTCTAATATCAACAAAATCCAAGTATGGAAGTAAACACTGATCAGGCATATTTGAAAATTAGAAATTTAATCAACCCCAGTAACTCAACTGACTTATGTTGTCTAAAAGGGAATTTGTTTGAAACAGGATTCTACTGCAAAATAACTCTGATAATAGGCATAGCTTTTGTTAAGTGAAGAATTCACTTTCTTTCAATATAGCACAAGATCATACAAATGAAACTTATCTATAGACATTGTATTTTTCTTTCTAACATATATTTTATTGAAGCAAATATATGTTTACCTCTTCCTGGGTTACAGATGTGCAAAAGAATGCTCCTCACTCAGGAACAAATTTACCAGCCGAGTATCCTCCTCAAAATCCTCCAGCAGCATTCCAAGGTAAAATATTTGTTTAAAAAATTAAAACCAAAATTAGTCAATTACTGATATTTCCCAAAGGGTATATTTCTGTCTGTCTATTTATTGCAATAGTGTATTTTGTTGAATGATGAACATGGAAGCTCATTCTTGATTTGTGTTGTTGACTATTTATTATCATAAATATCATTGAAGTAATACTTATACAGGATAGTAATGGTATAGAGTTAATACAAATCATAGTGAATATACATTTAGCCAGTGAAATATAAAGCTGCATATATCTTAAATCCCAAAATATACATATTAAATAAAATACCTAGTGGGTTGCCTATAGTCTAGTCTTTGCACTATAGCCAGTGAGCTTAAAATACAAATCTCTTCATACTACAGAGAATATTCAGACTCTATTGACTTCCTGTTGCTTTTAAGCTAGAGGCCAATATGTTTAATTTGGCCACCAGGTCCTGGAGTCTCCCTTACCTTCTCTTTAAGTGCCACTTAAACTATCCTTATATTTTTATTTTATTTATTTATTTGTTTGTTTGTTTGTTTATTTTTCTGTTCTAATTTGATGTTTTCTCCTTCCTTACCTTCCATATTGCTGATTTGATTTTCTGCTTTATCAAATTTACTTTTAATTTCCTCCAATGTATACTTTATTACAGTTATTGCATTCTTCATTTGTAGTTGGTTCTTGTATATGTTTTCTATCTCCATTTTTATGTATCCTGTGAAGTCATTGAGAGTCACTAAGATCATTGAGTATCCTTATAACCAGTATCTTAAATTCTGCATCTGGTAGATTACTTGTCCCCAAGTAATCTTTTCCAGAGCTTTGTTCTGTTCTTTCATTAGGACATGTTTCTTTGTCTCCACATTTTGGCTACCTCCCTGTGTTTGTTTCTATATATTAGGTATAGGTGCTATGTCTCCTGGTCTTAGTAGAGTGGCTTTATGTAATATGTGTACTACCCTGCCTAGTGACATAGTCTCCCTGGTCTGCTTCTTGTGTGGGTTATGTGTGCCTTCCTGTTGTAGCTGAGCTTTGATCGCTGTTGCAAATAAATGGAAAGGATTGAACCTCAGGCTATTTTATTGTTTGGACTGGCCATGACTATAGTGGAGGAGCTGCTATGCTGGAGCTGACCCTACAGAGCAGGATTTGCCCTAGCAAGACTCTGATGCCTGCCAAGTCTGCCCTTTCGTTGAGTCATTTGTGAAAATGGTGATACTAGGTAATACTCAAGCTCAGTCTGGTGGTGCTAGAAAGTGATCTACAGATGTCATTCATCTATGCTAAGCTTGAAGGTTCTGGGACAGGCTAATCTGTGAACCAAGGCCTGCTGCCACTAATGCCAGGCTTGGAGTTGCTTAGCAAGAGATATGGGACACACCAGGACAGATGCTTCTTATATAGGGTTTGTAAACCTTTGAGAGATTTTAGGAAAGTCCACATAATGAGCCAAGGCAGCTCATTTTTATGGAAAAACCACTGGAAGCGGGTTGGGTGAGACACAAGTTGGGTGAGATGGGTTCTCAAGTAATCACAGAGGTGAGAGAGTCAGTGTTAGCCCATTTGATGGAGATTAAGATATGGTGGCTACCTGTGTCTGCAACCCCAAAATGGGGAGTCCTCAACAAAGGAATGATATCTTCTGCCAGAATTTTTGCTCCTCCAGCTCCTATCCTCAAGCCATACAATTCAATTCCTTCCTATGTGTCCCTGGTGCCTTTCAAGCTATTTTCTCAGTGTTGGAGCTTAGTCAGTCAGTCCATGGGCTAGCTCTTTAAGAACAACACCTGGGACCGTTAGAGCCCTCTGTCTCAGTCAGCCATAAACTCTGTGGGTTTTCACAGACAGAAGTTCTGGATACTCCTTTTCCTAGCACTTGTGCTCCGGCAAGAGGAGTCCATTATGCAGCTGGGACACTTCACTCCTCCCAGGGAGAACAAGATAATCCACCCCATTCTCAACTTCCACATAGGTTGGGACCAACCTGTTTCACATCTCCGCCTCTTCTACCAATCTCGAGGTGGCCTCCTCTGTATATCCTTAATTATAGGACTTCTGATCAACTAGATTTCATTTAATTTTTCCTGATGGTGGTTCTGTAGGTTAGTTTTAATTTTGATGTGATCCTGAGATGGGGCCAGCACTGGTTTACCTACTCAGTCATCTTAACTGTCCAAAGCTATATTTAAAAGAAATTGGCATATGCTTTAGTCCCTAGTGTATGTATTTAGTGTATGTATTTTTATAATAGTGTATGTATTTTTCATCAGTGTTCCATTTAAAAGTATTTATAAATTGCCTATTCTAAGTATTAAATTTTGCAAGGCCTTCAGTGTTAAAATATTGCGAAACACAGTTCTTTTAAATTATATTGCATTCCTATGAAAGTACTACTCTGTGCACTATACATGTAAGCTTATGAAGCTTCACTGTAGTCAAAATTCATGTAGACAATAGAGTATACACTTGTATATATTTGTCCTCTACTGTGCTTATTAAACACTTGAGACAATTTTGCCCATTACAACTTCTTACCTTTCTTGGTTCTCAAAATATTTTTCCAGAGAGCTGAAGGTCTTGAAATTTTAAATTTAGATTTGCCACCTAAATATCATAATGGATTCTTTTGTTTTGTCTTGTTTTCTTCTGGTTTTCTTTTTCCTGATTTATTTTAATTCTATGTTGAGGCTTTTAGGATTGGAATACACCATTGATTAAAACTCCAGGAAAATTGTGAACCCAGGAAATTATCTGAGCAATACTGGAAAAAATGACATGCCTTTACCTCTATATCAGTGTT